>APFE031383672.1:44402-63021 GCA_000404065.3 Pinus taeda
AAAGAAGGCAACCAGAAAGGTATAGTCCATCTACTTTCTGTTCAAATTTTGCTTTATCTATTATTGATGATGATCCCAAAATTGTGAAGGAAGCTGTAGATTTAGAGGATGGAAAACTCTGGAAAGAGGCCATGGTTGATGAAATGGCATCTTTGCACAAAAATGAGGCTTGGGATCTGGTGGAGTTACCGGTCGGAAGGAAACATATTGGAAGAAAATGGGTGTTCAAGAAGAAGACAAATGTAGAAGGAAAGGTGGAGAAATACAAAGCTTAGTTGGTAGAAAATGGTTATTCCCAGGTGCCGGGAATTGATTTTGGTGATATTTTTTTCTCCTGTTGCCAAGGTAACTTCTATTAGATTACTTTTATTTGTTGCTGCTGCTTTTGATTTTGAGGAAGAACCGAAGGATGTGAAGATAACATTTCTTCATGGGGATCTGGAAGAGGAAATATACATGAAGAAACCTGAAGGCTTTGCGGTGAAGGGTAAGAAAGAACCGGTATGCAAGTTAAAGAAGTCTCTGTATGGGTTAAATAGTCACCAAGGATGTGGCATCAAAAATTTGATGCATTTATACGGGGACTTGGCTTCACCAGAAGTAAAACAGATCACTGTGTGTATTTTAAATTAATTGGTGACCGTGTTATTTATTTGGTCTTGTATGTGGATGATATGTTGTTGGTTGGAAATGACAAAGAAATTATTTGGGATTTGAAGACCCAATTGTCCTCCAAATTCGACATGAAAGATCTTGGTGCTACAAACTATATTTTGGGCATAAAAATTAAAAGAGATCAGCCAAAGAGGAAGCTTTGGTTCAACGAGAGGAAGTATGTTGAGACAATATTGCAGAGATTTAATATGCAGGATAGTAAACTAGTGAAGGTTCCTATTCTTGTATGTGTAAAGTTATCTGTTGAATAGTGTCCCAAGACATAAGAAGAGGAAGAGGACATGTCCCATGTTCCATATGCAAGTGCAGTTGTTAGCCTAATGTATGCAATGGTCTGTATTAGACTAGAAATTGCACATGGAGTGGGAGTATTGAGCAGGTTTATGTCAAAACCAGGAAAGGAGCATTGGACAAAAATGAAGCAGATTTTTAAGTATTTGCGTGGCACTAGTGATTATGGTTTGTGCTACCAAGGAAGACCAGGATTGGATAGAGTGTTGGATATTCGTGGCTTTGTTGATGAAGACTGGGTTGGAGATCTGGATCAGAGAATATCTACAAGTGGGTATGTGTTTAACCTATTTGGAGGTGTATTAAGTTCGATGAGTAAGAAACAATCTGTGGTGGATCTATCAACTACAGAGGCAGAATACATGGCAGCCACTCATGCAAGCAAGGAAGTAGTTTGGTTGCAAAGATTGTGTTCAAGTATGGGGTTAGTACATGAGATATAAGGATAGACTGTGGCGACCAAAGTGTAATTTTCTTAGCAAAGAACCCTACATATCATTCAAAGACAAAGCACATTGATGTGCAGTATCACTTTGTGAGGGATATGATAGAAGACGAAAAGGTGTTGCGGGTAAAGGTGGACACTTTGAAGAATACAGCAGATGCATTGACAAAATCTGTGAGCTTTGAGAAGTTCTCTTAGTGTAGAGAAACAATGGGTGTTGCAGGGTTGGATAAATGACTAATCTCTCTTGTGGTCCCCTGTGGAAAGAAAACAACAAGTGGGAGAATTGGTTAACTTAGAAGATCGGTATGCCTCATCGCTTGGCACCTTTAGTCGTATGTATATCACAGAGAAGTTTTCCATGGACAAGATGGTCATGTAAGAGGTTGCATACCACATCTTGACAAGGATGTCAGTGAGAATGCATAGGAAGAAGAAGGCACCTTGGCCCACTCTTCCTTTGTAGATAAAGTTGTATGAGATCCAGAGTCTCAAGCATGCTAAGGCTGAGATGGAGGAATTCAAGAGATTCACCTTTGACACCAAAAGTTTCAATCCATATGACCTGCACTGTGTAGTGAAGGACCATTTTACGAGAGTGTATCATCCTTGGATCCACGAGGCATGCCATTGGCTTGACGAAGACCCATGGAGATATTGCTACAACTCCTCAAGGCTCAATGAACTAGTCAGAGTGGTTAACAGTGCACAAGGCAACACCATCTCAGAGAGTGGCAACATCAGTAGTAACAGAGGGCAGAAGACCTACACATGAAACAGGCAAGAGGAATATTGTTGATAGCATAAAGGCAGAGAAAAACTGCAAGTTCAAGGAAGATCGACTTGTAGAAAGAGCAACTTTGGAGATTGAAGCAAATATGCGACAACACAACAAAATCATTCTGCAAAGACAAAGGGAGAAGCAGAGACTAGAGGAGGTAGAGAATAAGTTACATGAGGTGGAGAAATAACTAAGGGAAGAACAAGAGTTGCATAGAAGGGAGAAGGAAGCATATCAGGAATAGGAACAACAAGAAGCCCAGTGTGCACACATTGATGAAACTACTTAAATACAGGTTATTGAATCAAAACAACTGGAAGATAGAAAATAGGGTAAGCAGTTACAGGAGTAGGACTTTGCTCAGGAGACTGAATAGATACTGGAATGGATGCACATGGATGTGGTTAAGCCAAAGCATGATTAAGATACAAACCTCATGCCCAAGGAGCAAGAGGTCACTCCATAGACTTTAGTACATTCGGGAGCAGAGAAAGTCCCAAGTGATTAAGGAGACACTGTCATCCTTGAAGACAATCTAGAAGAAGATGTGCACAACATATCCTTTGATGAGTCACAACACAAAGTTGCTCAATTGTGCAGAATGCCAAATACAGATGTCCATGCATCTTCTGCGCATTTTCAAGAACGAGTGATCATTTCCGATGTGCGTAGACATCCAGTTGCATTGGCCGATGCTACAAAGGAATATGCTGAGGCCAACAACTCAAGTGTGAGATTCTTGATAGCCGAGAATGAGTGTGTGGCTAAGGAATTTCAAGTGGCCAAGCAGAGAGAAGAGAAAGCTACAACGTCCTCCAGACTAGAGTGGAAGAAAGAGATACTTGATGAAGTATCGTCTCTCGAGAAAATCATGCGAAAGTTGTACTTTAGGTTTGTCACTGTGCATAAGTCAGTTCTCCATATTAATGGTTGGAAGCAACGCTGTGTTAGGAGAGCGTGCATCTTGATAGACATACAAATTCTTGTCGATCACATGTAGATATGGACAATGAGGTACAAGAGCGCCCCAATGTACTTTCCAAAGATGATGAAGCCAAAGGAAGTGGAGTTGAAAGAATGCATCCAGAGTCAGATCTAGAACTATGAGGAACTCAAACAACTCATCACCAGCTTACATGCTTCACATGCATGAGTGTTTAGGAGCATGGATGTCATTGTGCACTGCATGTAATCCCATTCATTGGAACACTCACCAAGGCAAAATCAAAGAACCAATTATGACTAGATCTAGACATGTACTTCGAGCAGTCAGTGCGCATAGCCACCAGTGCATATTTGCAGATGAGCATAGACATTATGCATACTATGCACAAGTATTATAGTTCGACCATTATGGTTACTATAACAATGTATGTAGTTGTAACTTACACATGTATGTATGGACTATTCTTTATATGTTTGTATGAATCTTATCAAGGAGTGTTGTTGGTTTAACTCATCACTTTGGATTGTCGACTATTTTTCTTTCCATCTTGTGATGTCTTTCAGCTCACGTGTTCCCTTTCAAGTTGAATATTATTATAGGCTTCTAAGGGGTGCACTCCTCTCCCCTTCCATGTGATAGACCCTTTCCATGCATATTCCCTGACTTGCTGCAAGGTCAAACCCTTGCTTCCAACAAAGACATATTTCTTACCTCTGCACACAATCGTAGTCAAGGTGATACCATACTACCCATTGTTGGGACTCCTACTCCAAAAGGTCTAAGGTCTAGTTGGGACTTCTTACCAGAGAGATCCCCTGACATGTTGGTGGGTCCAACATCGTCAACAAGACTTCATGATGAGGTGGTAATGCCAAGTTGTCTTCCTTATTGCCTCATCTTGCATTCTTGATTATAGTTATGATCTATTGCTTTGGCTTCATGAAAGATCCTCTTTGTTTCTCATTTTCAGCCTCCAAAGGGTATTTTATAAATATTGGAATCCTTAGAGTCATCATGCAATGTATTTCCTTTGTCTTGGTCCATGATCTGCTTCATGTCTTCAAGATTATTTTTTTTGTTCTTCTTCTCTGCATGTGTTTCTTTATGCTTTCTCCTTGTTATATTCTCTTGAGTATCACATTGTCATGCTAGGAGGGTACTCCTACCAATGAAAATTATTCATCACGAGGAAATATCAATCTTAAAAACATATATTCTATCACTACCTAGCTCATGGAATGATCTTCTCATTATAGGCCTGTGAAGGGGTGAAAAGAAGAAGGCTTGATTAGGAGGGTGGAGTCAAACTATCAAGGCTCACAAGAGGACTTCAAGGTGCATTTATGCATTCAAGCAAGAGAAAGAGAGCACTAATGGTGCACGGGTGCACTTTGAAGAGACGAAAGAATGAAGATTTAGGCCTTCAAGCCTACAAGGTGTGCTCATGTGCTCAAAGAGACTAAGCAGGTAGTTGTGTGGGCCTTGGAGGTTGAGCAGGTGGAAGTTCTAACTATTGATTTCTGGTAGCATCAAATGTGCTCTAAGTCTCAAAGTTTTCAAGGAGGATTAGACACATGAATTATCCAGTACCCAGAAATCTTTTGGGAAATTACACCAGGAAACAATCTTATTAAAATAATTAATTATTTTTAATGGGTCCCTAAGTCTAAAATTAGGAAATTAAAATAATTAACGGGTATTAATCTAAACTATGGGTGAAAATTCTAGAAGAAGGTAGAGAACAAGTCAATATGATCCTAGCCATTGATTAGGATCTATTATGGCCCATTTATTGATCTACAAGAGGATTACAAGAGAAGGCTTAATGGGCACTTGGAGAATACATAGAAGAGAGTTCAGAAGTTCAATTTTCTGAAGCAGAACAGTTACCAGAAGATTTTCGATAGTGATATTTTGTAGAGAGGGGCATGGATAGTACTTGGTGAGGAGTCTTTTCCTGGTCTAGAGAGTATAAGACAGAGAGGACAGAACAACGTCTAGAGAGAGGCTGAAGATGGCCCACATAGTGATGACGTAGTGGCACTATAGAGACTAGAGGGAGATTGGATTTCCTACTGAGGACATCGAGCTTCAGAAGCCAGGAGCTAGAGTGTGAGGCCAGGAGGCTGGAAACCAAAGTTTCTGGGCAACAAAGGATCTGAAGCAGAAATAGTGCAGTCCCCATCAGAGGTGACACTGAAACTGTGTAGAGTTGACACAGTTCTATGTAGAAGATGATGTAGAAAGGGCACACAATCCTTCCACTGAGATCAGGATTAGATTCTTCGAGTGACAGGGTGAGAGCATCTCACTAATTGTTTTGTCTAGTTTCTCTCTGTATTGGATAGCTAGTTGCGCATCCAATGAATTGTACTAAGAAATTACTACTACTTAATAATAAAATCCTTAGTTGTTGCACCAGTTTTCCCGCATTAGGTTTCTTTAGGGACATTTGTCCAAAAATAACTGTGTAGATGTGTTGTATTTATTTCTTGCTGAGATTCTCATTTCTGCATTATATTTAATTAAGTGAAGGCTAGAGTGTATGTATTTCGATATTTTTTGTAGGAAACTGCAAGTAATTTGTTTAAAGGAATTTAACAAATAGGAGAAATATCTTCAGTTATTGCAGTAGGGATTTTGGGTTTAGGAATTAACATGGAATCAGAGGTGCAAGTGGAACAAGAGAGTAGTGTCAGAAGAGCCCAACACTGAAGGAGGAATGGAATTCAAAATTTGTGCAGAGGTAGCAATTTGAATCCCAAGAGGGATTGCGTAGTCTAGGCTAGAAAGGAAATTTGTTTGATGAAGGCCTCTCTCTGAGTGAATCGACAGAGAGGTAAGACTTCCAAATTGAAGTTTGTTAATGGTTCAATGAGAAGTGCAGCAGTAGCTTCAACGAAGGGGGGTTTCTAGTGGGACGCAGTTTTCTGCAGGCAGTTACTGAGCAGAAAGAAGTCACAAGGAAGAGAAGGAGACACCGAGGGAATTTATTCCTCAGATAATTCCTAACCAAGGAATTTGAATTGTCATTTGTTGAGAAACAACAGGAGAGAGAAGGCCATTCGACATTTTTATTCGTAGAAATGGCAGTCGGTGGGTTGAGAGATTAGGATAGGCGTGATGGGGCATCCAACTAAGTGATCTGGAAGGCAAGGGTGTCATTCCTTCTCTATGATCATTTTCTCAAGGCCTACATCGACAATGTGGTGGTTGTGCCCATGGATCCAGATTTGCTCAAGAAGTACAAGGGAGAAATGGCGAAGGAAAAGAGAATGATCCTCGATGGAGTGAAGGATCATGTGGTCTATCACATTGCTAGCAAAGGGACTGCTAAGGATATGTCGGATGTCTTGTCTACACTATATCAAGGATCTTCTAAGCAACGAAATATGTACTTAGAGAAGAAATTAAGATCTACACAAATGCAGAATGGGAGTGCATTGATTCATTCCTCACAAAGCTTCAAGAGACCTGAGATGAGTTAGAAACTGTGGGGTCTACTCCTCAAGGTTCTAAGATGGTGATACTGGGCCTAAATTCAGTCTCAGAAGAGTGGAAAGTCTTTGTCTAGAGCATCCTGGGCAGGGCAGCTTTACCAGACTAGGATAGTATGTGGGAAACTCTCAAATAGGAAGACCTGAGGAGAGACTTGGTCAAGTGTAAACTTGACAGAGGTAGTAGCATTGGGTTGAATCCCAAGGAGGAGGAGGAGAATGCAACCCTTGCATCCAAGGGGCAACGGGAACAAGAAAGGTGGAATAAGGATGTCATAAATATCAAATGCTTTAGGTGTGCTGAAATGGGTCACTACGCAACACAGATTCCTCTTAAGAAGAAGGAAAAATATGAGAAGCACAAACCAAAGGATACACCCATGAAGATCGAGGAGGAGCATTTTTCCATGATAGCCGAGATATCTCTAGGAAGGAGGTGGGATGATTTAGAGCTATGGTTTGGAAGGACTATAGATGGGCAAAACCCTTAAGGAGTCCACCTCTCGGATAAATACCTTGATATGAGAGCCCAAATCAATAGTAGTAGGATGGACCGGTGTCAATTGGTGCAGACAAGTGTGAGAGTGATAGTTGCAATGGCTAGGAGTGCTAGAAATTGAGCATCGCAGAGTAGAGTTAGGAGTAGTGCAGTTGACACATAGCAGAAGTTAGCAGTAGTGTAAAGGCTTTAGAGGGTCAATAGAGAGACTAGCAATAGTCAAACTCCAAAATCAATATGCATCATACTGAACACTTATTCAGTAATTTTGGATGCTTTTCTGTTGCTAATGCAGTAGTAGCAATAGTTGGAGAAGGTTGCGCCACAAATGCAACATTGGCAGTGCCAGGGCCAGCGACAACATGTATGCAGAATTGAGAGGGAGTTGTAGTATGGATGCAATGTTGATAGTGGCAGGGTTAGCAGTACAAATGCAAAATTTTCATAGTAGTGAGTGGATAGGATGTCAAACCTCAGTAGTGCAGAGGAAGATATTATAGAACATGGTGATGCTTGATTAGGCTGCATTGCTAAAGCACTTTCCTCGCTAAGATGGAGTGTTGATTTTTAGAAGAATCAGATGTGGTATAAGTTTCAAAATTTGCAAGGAGGCTTAGACACATGCATTCTCCAATACCCAGAAATAGTTTTGGGAAATTCAACCCGAAAACAATTTTATTAAAATAATTAATTATTTTTAATGGGTCCCTAAGTCTAAACTCAAGAAATTAAAATAATTAATGGGTATTAATCTAACTATGGGTGAAAGTTCTAGAAGAAGGAGGATATTAAGTCAATATTATCCTAGCCATTGATTAAGCTCTAATATAGGTCATTGATTGATCAACGAGAGGATTATAAGAGAAGGCTTGATGGCAACTTTGAGAACACACAAAATAGAGATCAGAAGTTCAATTTTCTGAAGCAAAGTAATTGCCGAAAGATTTTCAATAGTGATATTTTTTAGAGAGGGGCAGTGATAGTGTTTGATGGGGATTATTTTCCTAGTTTGCAGAGTACAAGGCAAAGAGGACATAATAACGTCTAAAGAGAGATTGATGCTGGCACACAGTGGCAGTGCAAAGCCTAATGGGAGATTGAATTTCCTGCTGAGGAAATTGAGTCTCAGAAGCCAGAAGCTAGGGTGTGAGACCGGGAGGATGGAAATTGAAGTTTCTAGGCAACAAAGGATCCGAAGTAGAAGAAACGCAGTCCTCAAAAGAGGTGACATAGAGACTGCATAAGGTTGATGTGGTTCTAGGCAGAAGCTGATGTAGAAGTGACGCAAAAGCCTCCTTTGAGTGAGATTAGGTCAGATTATTCCAGTGACAGGGTGAGAGCATCTCAGTAATTCTTTTGTCCAGTTTCTCTGTATCAGATAACCAATTGGGCATCCAACGAATTGCACTAAGAAATTACGACTGCCTAATAATAAAACCCCTAGCTGTTGCACTGGTTTTCCTGCATTTGGTTTTTCTAGGGACATTTGTCCAAAAATAACTATGTTGATGTGTTGTATTTATTTCTTGCTGAGATTCTTGTTTCCGAATTATATTTAATTAAGTTAAGGCTGCAGTGTATGTATTTCGATATTTTTGTAGGAAACTACAAGTAATTTGTTTAAAGGAATTTAAAAAATGGGAGAAATATCATCAGTTGTTGGAGTAGGGATTTCGGGTTTAGGAATTTTCACAGTAACTATTGAGGTGGTTTTAACTTTTGGAACTATGAGGGTATGGTCATTGGGGTATAATTGAGGTGGTGATTATGTGGGATGAAAATAATAATGTATGTTCCCATAGTTTATTCCTCTCCACCCTTATTTCCAATGAGGATTTGGAACTTTCTTCTAGGGATTCCAAGGCATGGTAGAAATCTAGATCTGTGTTGAATATTGTTCACTTGAATGATATGAATTAAATTGAGATGCAAGATCAGAATTTATACCTAGTTTTCGATGTTGGAATGGTTTTCTTTGATGTAAGCATATAAAGTTGATCAGTGGCCTCATTTCCTTGTTGATACACTGCCTTAATACTACATAGAGATATAAAATGATCTATTGAATGTTCTTCTCCACAAATGGCACAAATCTCAATATTATTCAAAGGAAATTATTTTAATGGATGTCCCTTTCTACATCTAGGGAAATCAATAGAGAGGTCCTCATTCTCTTCCTCTTATTCCTTCTTTAACTATAAAGTGTCTAACTGCATACTAAGAGTTCCAATTATGTTAGTCGTGAAATTTTCTAATAGGTTTCCTTCATCCCTATTTCCTCCACTAGCTGTAGGCTTAGTAAGCTTAGAAAGAGTATCCCTAGTTCCCTTACGAGTTATGGCTTCACTTCAAGGAAACCTCCTACATAAACGATTGATTTCATCAAAATTTAGTTGTCCCATTTAATTAATTTTGTTTATAGATTCATTTGAAAAACCTCTTAAAAAGATAGTTTTGATCATATCTTCATATATTCTATGTTGTTTGGAGTGAAAATTATATGAAATTTTTTCAAGATAATGTTCCTGACTCTCTTCTTCCTTTTGAGCCATTTTGAAAATATCTTCTCTCGAATCTATAACTTTGCAATATTCTTGATATTTCTTAAGGAAGGTCCAATGGATTTATTCCCAATTTTGCATTATTTTCCTTGTAATTCCATTAATTGGCACAAAGTTGATTCCTTCAAAGTTGAGTTCCTTGTTCTATTCCCCCACTTGCATATCTTCCTCTTCGCAAGTTAGTACGTGAAGGGCTATGATTGGGAATTTTTCTACCTATCCCTTTCCTAAGAAATATTCCTTTTTTCTATCTCTTTCTCTCCTCATTCATAACTTAGATTCAATGAAACAACAAACTTACTATAGTGGTTGTGTTAGGATTTTACACTACAAAAAATATATAATGAGTTTGTCTTGCAGTTCACTGTAATGAATGGACACACAAAATTTCTAAAGTTTGAAATTCTATAAAAAGAAATTGTAATTGTCCTATTACTTTTTAGTGTTTCCCTAGAAATAGCACCAAAAATGTTAGGCAATTTATCTAGTTAAATTATTTTACGTTCAATTTGTTATTTTGGGTTCATAAACTTAAAAACATTGCATTGTATGTGTAAAACTAATACATAAATGATTCTTAAACTAAGAAAGAACTTCTATCATGTGATGCTTCAAAGTCAGGCACTGGTCATAAAATTCAAGTAGGTTGTAAATTGAAAGGAAGCATAGGTTGTTTGGGATGACTATGTTTATGTTAATAATAATAATTGAATGGTACTAACCAAAGTCCTTCATTTGGTGCTAAGGGAAACTATAGGTTTGTGATTCACAATTCCTTGAGAAACACTCTTGTTCTTGAACCTAAATGCCTAACTTCCACAAGGGAAATTTATACATATAGTTAAAGTTGTTGTTAAATAAGGAATAAAGTAAACGCTACAAGGGTATATGGGACCACTAGTTGTATGTTAACAAAGACACTTAAATGATGTCAACCACATTCCTTAGAATTTTGATTGATGATTCCTTGTGAAGCACCTCTATTCATCAATGTCAATGCCTTGTTGTTATAGGGACTCTACACTTCACAATGAAAGACATGTAAAAATTCAAGAATGGGAAAAATGACAATGATTAGAAATTATAATGGGAATAAAATTCTATTAATATACTTAACTAAAATGAAAATGAGTTTGCAACACAAACTAGGTAGGTAGCACACCCTATTGATTTTCATTGGAAATAAATTTTACAAGATAAGTCTTTTGCTACACATTGAAACTTAGAATAGAAACTTTATTATTAAGGAAATTGCACACACATTACAATACAATCATAGAAAATATCTAAAACCACTTAACAACAATCCATAAAAAATATCCTATCATCATTTTACAACACACATGTTAGGTCCCAATAATCACAGTGTATTCCCTTATTATTATTTTCATTGTATCCCCTTATTGTTATTTTTGTTCCCATGTTGTCCCCATATTGTTATTATTGTGCCCCATAGAAGCCCACTATTGTTAATGTTGTGCCCTTACTTTATTATTGTTATCTTGGCTTTGACTATTATATTGTGACCCCTTAGAATCCTATATATAGAAAGGAGGTCTTGTCATTTGTATAATCCAAGAATTGTTCATTTGTGTAATGTAAAGGAGGTTTTCCCCTCTAAGAGGCTGATTTTGAAGTCGGTTCTCTATCTTTTCTTCTATTTTGTGAGATGGATGCATAAAAATTGGTATAAGAGCTTTGGATTCCAGGGTTTCGCTGCTTCAAACAAGTCACCATGGAATTTTAGCTATAACTTTTTTTCCTGTGATGTTTTAGAAGATAAATTTAAAACCCATTTGAGATGAAATCTTGATGAACCTCTGGTCCAAATTTTAGATCTCGTCTCACTATATTTTTGGAGATAAGATCCAAGTAAGTTAGGGTTTTTGCAAGCTCCCGAATTATATCTCAAACAGGTGACCTAAGGAAAATTGTCATAACTTTTTCTCTAAGAACCAAATTAAAATTCATAAAATGATACAAAAAGAGGACATAATGTGACTTTTTGTATATCGGTTTCAAGTTCGAAGGTCGAAACAATGACACGTGGCACTTCGTACAAGTTCTCTCTACTGAACTAGTCTATAATCTGACCATCGTGGGAAATTTGGAATAAATCTTTCTTGGAGAATCCAATCGTGATAAGACTTGCAGGGTTGGAACGATGACTCAGAGGGCTACCATAGGACACAATTTAAGACTATGGAGATTTGAAATTATAGAGATACAACAATTTCAATATCAAGCTCCTACAAAGCCAAAAAATGTGTATAGTCTTTTTAAAATTTTGCATAAGTTTGGTTTGAAAAATTAGTTTGAAGGAATTCAAAGGACATAGTGAAGCATAATTATCATTAGTTGATGCCCTAAAGAAAGAAAATGGAAACACCTAGTGAGCAACATGAAAGTTATAGCATGATTCATGAAGAAGAGGAAGAAATGCAACATGATATATCAAAATTACGAGACCAAGTCCAACATATTTCACTCTCACAAAAAGTAATAGAAGCTAAGATGGATGGTTTAAAGAAAGGCGTGGAAGCTAAGATGGATTGTTTAAATAATGGTGTGGAATATAATATGGATGGTATGGAAGCTAAGATGGATGCTTTAGAAGTAAATATTGAAGATTTGAAGAAATACATGGAAGGCTTGAAAGGAGGTTTGGCAAAGTTGCTATAAGAAATGTTTCCTAATGGAAAAAAGGTAGTAGAAGAAACTCACGATGAGAAAAAAAAAAATGTTAGTCATGATTTCATAGACTCTAACATTGGATTGAAGACCCACCATGTTCCAAAGATTGATATGAGGAAGTTTGATGGCAAGGATCCCGTAACATGGATATTATAGATGGAGCAATATTTCGATCTCCATAATGTGCAAAACAAACAAAAGGTATGCATAGCGACTTTATAATTGGAACTCAATCAGTTTGTATGGTATTGATGGATTTTATCTCATAAACAAATTGTCACTTGGGCAATTTTTATGGAAGAAATGGTAGCACATTACAAGGATACAAAAGCAACCTTTTTTTATCCAATTGATATATCTCAAACAAAAAGTTTCAATGGTGGAGCACATTGAGGACTTCCAAAAATTGAATATAAGGGTAAAAGATATTCCAAAGGAGCATAAGAATGTTGTGTTCATAGGGACATTAAAGGATAACATACAACATGAGGTTCACCTTTGGGAACTTGAATCCTTGGAGAAGGCATTCAGGTTGGCAAGAAAAATTGAAAGAAAAACTATAACAACAAGGAAGCCTACCAATCACAACTATAAAGATGAAAGTGTTTTTGGTCCTAGCCCTCCACAACCTACAAGGTTGACACCACAACAATTGGAATAAAAATGAGAAAAAGGGCTTTGTTACAGCTCTAATAAAAAATACACTAAAGGTCATACGTGTGCTAAGAAGAAATTATTTTACATAGATTGTGAAGAGGAAGAAGAAAAGGAAAATGAAACACCAAAAGAAGAGGATACACACCAGGAACAAAGCCTAGAGAAAGAAGAAATGAATCTGACCATATCTTGTAATGCATTGGCTGGAATAACCACTCCTCAAACTATCAAGATAGAAGGACATATCAAGAAGAAAAAGGTAATATTTTTGATTGATTTGGGCATAACCCATAATTTTATTCATTATAAGATAGCGAAGGAATTGAATTTCTTACTACATCCAACACCTAAGTGTCGAGTGATGGTTGCAAATGAAAGAACTATAAATTTCTCTAGAAAGTGCCATAATATCAAGATATCGATGGGAGAATATGTGTTGACTAGTCCAATTCTTTCCATTCCAATGGGTGGCATTGATGTTGTACTAGGAGTCCAATGGTTATAATCTTTGGGTACGATAGCTTTTAATTTTCAAGAACTTTTCTTGAATTTTTTTTACAGAAGGAAAGGAAGTTGAATTATGGGGTATCACAAGGAAACCAGGAAAGATAATTAGCTCTAATGGCACGACAAAGCTTCTAAAGAAAGAACAACGTGGCGTAATTGAACAATTATGTTTGCTAGAGGTTCCCATGTCGAAATCATATATTTCTCCAGATCTCCAAAAAGTCTTGGACAATCATTCCAAGGTATTTGAGACTCCCAAAGGCCTCCAACCTATTCTTGACCATGATCATGCTATTCATTTGATTCCAGGAAGTGTTCCTCCAAACATCAGGCCTTATAAATATCCCTATGCCCAAAAGAGTGAAATTGAACGTATGGTTGATGAAATACTAGAGGATGGTATAACTCAACCTAGTCAAAGTTCTTTCTATGCTCTAGTAGTATTAGTGCACAAAAAGGATTTATCATGGTGCACATGTCTGAATTATAGGGAGCTCAACAAGCTCACTATTAAAGATAAATTTCCCATTCCTATCATTGATGAAGTATTGGATGAATTACATGGAGCAATTTACTTCACCAAGTTGGACCTTCATTGAGGATATCATCAAATCAGAATGAAGATTGAAGACATTCTAAAAGAAACATTTAGAAATCATGAGGGTCATTATGAATTTTTGGTCATGAATTTTGCCCTTACCAATGCACCTTCTACATTTCAAGGTTTGATAAATTCCATTTTCAAACCCTTAGAAAATTTGTGTTAGTATTTTTTGATGATATACTAATCTACAACAAGTCCTGGAAGGATCATGTTCAGCATGTTGATAGAGTGCTCAAACTATTGGAGGAGAAACAATTATATGCAAAAACCTCCAAATGTTTCTTTGGAGTACAAGAGGTGGACTATTTGGGTCATATTGTATCCCATGAAGGTGTTAAGGTAGACCCTAGCAAAATTAAATCCATTAAGGAATGGAAAATTCCCACATCCATAAATCATCTGTGAGGATTTCTCGGGTTGATAGGGTATTATCGCAAGTTTGTTAAGAATTGTGAGAGAATAGGAGCACCTCTAACAACATTACTAAATAAAGATAATTTTTTTTGGACTTTAGAAGCAACACAATCCTTTAAACATATTAAAGAGACAATGTGCCAAGCAGCAGCCTTAGCTACACCAAACTTCACAAAAACCTTTATTATGGAATGTGATACCTCAAGAAATGGAATTGGTGTTGTTTTAATGCAAGAAGAAAGACCCATTACTTTCGAAAGTCATCTAATCAGAGGAAAGTATTTAAACAAAACTATTTATGAGAAGGAAATGTTGGAAATACTACATGCACTTAAGAAATGACAACCTTACCTAACGGGAAGACACTTCAAGGTAAAAATATATCATGATAGTCTTAAATACTTTTAGAAGAAATATTATCTTCAGAAGAGCAGCAAAAATGGGTCACAAAGATGTTGGGTTATGACTTTGAAATCGTTTACAAAAAAGGGAAGAAAAATGTTGTTGCAGATGCAATCTCAAGAAAGGATGAGGATGTGGAAGCATTGCTTAGCACATTTCTATTATCCAACCAGATTGGATAAACAAATCAAGGGATGAATGTAAGAATGATGAAGAAGTGTGGGCACTCATTCGAAAGTTACAACAAGACGCCAATACATCTGATACATTTATCTGGAAAATGATTCGTTATGGTACAAAGATCATTATACATCTATAAGAATTCCCAACTCAAACAAAATATTCTTATGGAATTGTACACCTCTCCCTTAGGAGGGCACTCCAGATTTTTAAAAACTTACCACAGGTTAAGAAGGAATTTTTTAGGGATGGCCTTAAATCTGATATTCAAAAGTTTGTGGCAGAATGTTTAGTTTGCCAACAAAATAAAGTTGAAACAATTAAGACCCCAAGTCTATTAAAACCTTTATCCATTCCAAGTCAACATTGGGAGGAGATTTCAATGAATTTTATCACAGATTTACCCAAGTCCAAAGGAAAGAATGTCATGATGGTGGTGGTTGATAGAATTACCAAGTATGCACACATTTGTTCATTATCTCATCCCTTTAAAGCCAGTACAATTGCTACTGCATTTATGGAAACAATTCAAAAGCTACATGGAAACCCAAAGATTATTGGAAGCGACAGAGATCCCATTTCATTGGAATTTTTTGGACATAATTATTTTCTTGTCTAGGTATTTAATTAGCTCATAGCTCATGTTATCATCCTTAATCTGATGGGAAAACTGAGATAGTGAACAAATGTTTGGAAGGATATCTTCGTTTATTTATATATGATAAATAGACACAATGTGTCAAATGGTTGCCTCTGGCTGAAAGGTGGTACAACACTTCCTTCCATACTGCAACAAAAATGACCCCATTTATGGCACTTTATGGATATCATCTAGCGGCCATCACATCATATTTAAGAGAAAATTATAAGTTTCAAGGAGTGGAAGATCACATCAAGCATCAATAACAAGTTCTCCAACTCTTAAAGGATAACCTCACTTTATCACAAAATAGAATGAAACAACAAGTAGATCAAAATCGCAGTGAAAGAAGTTTTGATATAGGTGACTGGGTATCTCTACGACTACAACCATACAAACAAATTTCCCTTAAGCAAGCTAAGAAGGATAATAAATTATCACGAAAGTATTATGGTCTGTACAAGGTGTTGCAAAAGATTAGTACTATGGCATACAAACTGAAGCTTCCTACAACTTCCCGAGTGCACCCAGTTTTCCATGTTTCATGCTTAAAGAAGGTTATAGGTGACAAGTCCCTAGTTCAAACAATATTTCCAGAGTATCTCATCAAGTGGAGGAACTTACCCACTGAAGATTCCACATGTGAGGGTGAAAATTTTATATAGAAGCATCCATAACTACTCAAGCACTAAGGACAACACTTTTTTGAAGGAGAGGGGCATGCTAGGTCCCTATAATACTACTGTATTCCCATGTTATTATTGTCATTGTAGCCCCTTATTATTATTATTATTGTTGTGCCCATGTTGTCCCGATATTATGATTATTGTAACCCATAGAAGCCCAATATTGTTATTGTTGTGCCCTTACATTATTATTTGTATGTCAGTTTTGATTATATTGTGATCCCTTAGAATCCTATATATAGAAAGGAGGCCTTACCATTTGTATCATCCAAGAATTGTTCATTTATGTAATGTAAAGGAGGTTTTGTTAGGCCCCTATACTACTAGTGTAACCCCTTATTATTATTAGTATAACCCCCTTATTATATTGATGTACCCGTGTAGTGCCCATATTTTTACTATTGTGCCCCATAGAAGCCCACAATTGTTATTATTGTGCCCTTACATTATTATTGTTATGTCGGCTCTGATTATGTTATGACCCCATAGACTCCTATATATAGAAAGGAGGTCTTTTCATTTGTATCATCCAAGAATTGTTCATTTATGTAATGTAAATGAGGTTGCCCCCTCGAAGAGGCTGAATTCTAAGGCGTGGATCTATCTTTTCTATCTCTTCTTGAGCTGGTTTCATAACATTTGGTATCAGAGCTTTGGATTCTAGGGTTTCATTGCTCCAAACAAGTCATCGTGGCATTCTCACTACAACTTTGTTTTTGCAATGTTTTAGAAGTAAAAAAAAAAAAACCCATTTGAGAAGACGTAGCGCTAAAGCTCAGGTCCGAATTTCAGAGCGTTTTGCACTATATTCGCGGAGATATGATCTGAGGAAGTTGGTCTTTGTGCAGACTCCTGAATTACATTCCAAACATGTGACTTGGGGAAAATCATCATAACTTTCTCTCTGAGCATCGGATTGAAATTTTGCAAAAAAGGTACAGAAAGAGGATGGACTGTAGTTTCTTCTAGATAGCTTTCAAAGCCAAAGGTCCAAATAGTGACATGTGGAACTTCATACAAGTTCGCTCTTCTGGAAAGGTCTATAATCAGGTCACTGTGGGAGATTTGGCATAACTCTTCATTAGAGAATCCAATTGGGGTCAGACTGGTGGCATTGGAAAGAGGACATAGAGGGCTACTTAAGGTCACAATTTTAGAACTTAAAGATCTGAAAGTACAGAGTTACAGTTGTTTCAAGATCGAGCTCCTAAAATCAAGAAAAAACAAGATGAGGAATTTTGATGGCAAGGATCCGGTAAATTGGATACATCAGATGGAGCAATATTTTGATCTACATGGTGTACCACTGTTACAAAAGGTATGTATTGCATCTTCATATTTAGAACCAGATCAATTTTTATGGTATAAAGGGCTTTGTTCTCGTAAAATACTTGTTACGTGGT
Organism: Pinus taeda; assembly: GCA_000404065.3. Lineage (NCBI taxonomy): Eukaryota > Viridiplantae > Streptophyta > Pinopsida > Pinales > Pinaceae > Pinus > Pinus taeda. Next base: position 62,285 of record APFE031383672.1, read on the forward strand.
CAATTTTCACGGAGGAAATGATAGCACATTATGAGGATACAAAGAGCAACACCTTCTTTAGAGCAACACCACAACAATTGGAAAGAGTAAAAGGGATTTGTGACATACTAGAAAGTAAAATTATGGCAACAATGAATTCTACCCCTCACAGCTATGAAGATGGAAGTGTTGTTTCTCCTAGCCTTCCACAACCTACAAGGGTTACACCACAACAATTGGAAGAGAAAAGAGAAAAAGGGCTTTGTTACAACTGTGATAGAAAATGCACTAAAGGTCATAAGTGTGTTGAGAAGAAATTATTTTACATAGAGTATGAAGAGGAGGAAGAAAAGAATCAAGAAACATCAAAAGAAGAGGATATACACCAAGATCCAACCCCAGAGATAGAAGAAATGAATCAAACCATATATTGTAAAGCATTGGAAGGAATTACCACTCCTCAAACTATCGAGATAGAAGGACATATCAAGAAGAAAAGTGTTTAAGAAGTGAAAGATCACATCGAACATCAAGAAATGAATCTGACCATATCTTGTAAAGGGGAAGAAATTATCACTCCTCAAACTCTAAAGGTAGAAGGACATATCAAGAAGAAAAAGGTTCAAGTGGTGAAAGAAACATCATGCATCAACAACAAGTTCTCCAACTTTTAAAGGATAATGCCACTTTGGTGCAAAATTGAATGAAACAACAGGTAGATCAACATCATAGTGAAAAATGTTTTGATGTAGGTGATT
>APFE031383672.1:63462-85330 GCA_000404065.3 Pinus taeda
GGTTGCCCCCTCGAAGAGGCTGAATTCTAAGGCGTGGATCTATCTTTTCTATCTTTTCTTGAGCTGGTTTCATAACAGGTTTCCCCCTCGAAGAGGCTGATTTTGAAGTTGTTGCTCTATCTTTTCTTTTATTTTGTGAGTTGGGTGCATAACAACACACTAGTGTACAATCTTCATAATATGAGGATTAAATATTCCATGCAAATACTGTGTGTCTCATGACTAAAACACAACGATCCACCATGAGCCAAGCACTATTGAGTCATGTAAAATTATGACCATTATTTTTACAATACAAAGTATTTATATAAAAATTGGGGAGGGGATGCTAAGAAACAACCAAGTTGCATGTATAGATATTGTTCGATTGTATAGAAAGAAAATGGCTAGATGTAACACTTTGGGAAATATGTCTCTTTTGAATCAAATAACCATAAGTTCATTGGAAAGGTGTATTATCATGACATGTCATGCATGAAAATACCCATGTCATTTTCCAAAACTCGAAATCATTTTAATTGTTGAACCATGGTTGTGTGTAAAGTCTTTATTTTTTCCTCGACTATTGATAACAAGTTGACACTTTCTTTATCCAATGGCCAACATTGATCCATCTTGAGCCACTTGGGAACAAAACCCATGTGGCAGAATTTTCCTTAGGAATGCAAATATATAATAACAATTGATTTGGTTTACCAAATCTATACTGGGATTACAGTATCAGGTACCCTTGTCAGCAAGAACGAACCATTCCTTAATTAATTCATTTAAAAACAATTGAAAAAATTTGAATTAAGTTACATCATACCTCATATGCATGTAATGACTATAACACAATGGTTGTGACAAAAATGGAAGGATAATACAATATAATAGGGAGTGGAGAGGGAAAAATTGTCACTTTTGATAGTAGTGGAGGCCAAAAAAATAAGGCCCAACACTAGCCAACATTTGTCCCAAGTATTGCAGGAAGACTCCTCATGCAATCACTTGTGAAATATCTTTAAGATAAAGGCCACTAAGGTTAGCACCTACAACCATTCAACCTTGGGGAATAACCTTGACCAAAATCCACACATAAAGGAAATGTATCGAAGCCCAACTCCTCCCAAAAGGGACCCATATATGTAGGTAGACCATACCACTGAAACCCAATGAAGTGGGGCTATCACTCCATAGATTTTAGTGTGACTCGTTGTGTGACCCCTGTATTAGAAGAACTTCCTAAGAAATGTCTAATTACAAATAGATTTCCACTCTCTATCTCAAGATTCTAGTGTTTGTTTTAATGGAATTAAATAATTTCCCATCCATTGAACCTATTCGAAGGCATAAAAATAAATTATGACAACAATGAATATAAGAAATTTCTAGTAAATTTTAGTTATCAACTTTTAGCGACTATTTTTTATGTTGAGTTAATATGGCATATAATTGAATAATGTGTAGTTTGATTTGTCTTCAAGGAAATCTATGCAAAACATGCGTATGCAATAATTCACTTTTGATGAAAACTAACTAAAGTAGGATGCGATGTTTTCAATTCAATACCCATATAGGTTCTTACCGCACTCTTATTTCACAAGCATCCACAATAATATTGAAACAAAACACACAAATAAAGAAATAATCCCAAGGAAAATAAAAAATATGCACCCAAAACCTAAAATTCCTACCTATTGGTATGCATGCAATAAAAGAGAAATTTGATGATGATGAAAAGAGTAAACACACTTGACCACTCATAACACTAGGTTGTAATAGGTAGAAGCAAAAAAGTATAGGACAATGGTAGTAGAGTTTCACTTAGCTCAAATTTCATTTTAGGGAATCAAATTGAAGGAAGGATTTAAGACCCTTTATATTTAAGACCCTTTATAAAATGACCCCAAATCAAATCTAGTTGAACATGAGATGTTACTTAGTAGGGTGGTAATATGGGGTGTAAAGCCCATGAAAACATTTTTTGGGTGGGTTTTTTGTGTCTATTTTTAGTGATTTTCCACAATTAATTTTTACTTTTAGTAGTTTTATTATTCATGGTGGTTTAATCTATGGTTTTGTAATTTTAATTAAAGGAATTATGTTTGTATTCTAATTCAGTGCTAATGGATTGGGGTTTATGGATGCATGGGGCATACAATTGTATCCTCTCATTGTAAAGAGACAATATAATTTTTGTTTTCTTAGTTTTCTATTTAAAATTTTAGCAAAAAATTAGCTATGTTAAATATGTATATCTCTATGCCACTAAATCATTATGTTTTGTTTTGTAAACTTGACAGGACTACATCTTCATCATGCCCAATATATCACCCCAATTGGGGCAGGGAATTGAACCAATAATTTCACATTATGGAGTACCTTAACAGAACATTGAACCAATAATTTCACATTATGGAGTGCCTAAACAAATCACCCGATCATGGTCAATCCAAAACCCATAAAAAATCATTATATTTTTTTGTCTTAAATATATTTATATCGATTAATTATACAAGATTAAAACCAACACGATAAATTTTGCCACTTAAAACTACCAAACGTATACATTATTTAACATTATGGAATAAAATAATTATAAAAGATAAAATATATGAAAATCGATCTTTTCCATTAACTTAGATAGCAAGGAGGGCCAACAAATTAAAGAGTAAAAAAATAATATTTTAAAATATAAAACCAAAATCCTAACGTGAGGACCAACAAATTAAAATTTTAAAATATAAAATCCAAATTATAACCTAAAATATAATTTAATAATAAAACCTAAAATATTGAATCACACTGGATTGTTCGAAACCCACCGATAAGAATATTTTTATGTGATTTTCTCAACAAAAAAATAAAGATTATTAATAAGATTATGGATAAAAAAAATTAGCTAAACTGGTTAGGGCAAGGTAATTGGCATTTATGACAGAAAAATAACGTATTCTTACATTAATGATGGGATGAATTTCAACTAACATGGACATCGTCAATCCAATTGGGCAAGTACACCTATGTTTAAAAAATTAAAAAATAAAAATCGTCCACGCTATCTCGAAAATAAAAACCAACTGATGTCGCGAGATTGGAATGTCTAGCGGGCAGCGGGTTCTATAAATGTAGGGGCGGGGGAATACAGTTTGAACGCACTAGGAGCTCCGGAAGCTGAACTGAGGTCTATAAATACAGTATCGGCATTCGCAGCCATCACAGCGTATCAATCATTTGCTTAGAGATGGAGTTTGGGAGGACGCATGTAAGTATCTTTCTCTTTGATATTTGTAAATTTTCGCAGCATTTGCCATTATGCACGGTCGTAAGATCGAAACCTGCCGAGTATTGATTGTGATCGCTTTACACTCTACGGAAGCTAATATAAACTATGCCTCAGTTGTTTCAGGTCCTTCTTTTGTTGGGGTGTTTGGTATTACTAGGGGTAAAAGTGGAGTGCCAGGAGGGGAACTGGTCATTCAGTTATGAAGCCCCTTCGTGTCCAGCGAAGACCGTATCGATTGCGGAGTTTTGGAGGAGTGGGGGATCGAATCACTCTAAATACAGAAGCTTTTCGAAAACCAATTGCTTTTCTAAGCAGATTCTCCAAGAAAAGGGGGCCGCCAGCTTTACATTCCGCCAGGCAAATGGTTAACTGGATGCTTCAATATGACAGACACTTCATTCTTTATCTCCATAGAGAGGCTGTCATTCTGGCTTCTAAGGTACGACCTCCTTTTTATGTGTGACAATTGGGATATTTATTTTTATAATCTTGAATGTTTCTATGTATTTTCTTTGGCCCACATGTATGATTTGGTTATATTATTCTAGGTTTGGGGTATATGGCATGCCTGATAAATTTGATGATCTATTCTGCAGGATTTAAAAGATTGGCCGTTGATCCCACCTTTGCCTTCTTATGTATCAGGGAGAGATGGACTGGGTCCAAGATTTAGCAACTTGATAAGTGGATATAACCTTACAGATGTTGTGTTAACAGGTGTGAATTTTGTTTTGAATTAGCTTCTTTATTTATTTGTTGAAATTATGTTCATGTTTTAAATGAGCTTTAATGAATTTCAGGTGACAATGGTACCATAGATGGACAAGGAGCATTTTGGTGGGAAAAATTCCACCAGAATATGTTGGAAAACACACGAGGTTACCTTGTTGAATTGATGTACTCTAAAGATATAATAATATCAAATTTGACTTTTCTCAACTCACCTTCATGGAACTTACATCCAGTGTACAGCAGGTATGTGAACATATCAATTACAGTAATGCTTAATGCTGTCCAAATATGCAGAGAGTTTGAATATTGCATTTGCATGTGGTCGTTTAAATGTGCAGCAATATCCTTATTCAGCACGTCACTATCTTTGCACCACTTGACTCACCAAACACTGATGGAATTGATCCAGGTTAGTACTCATATTTTGCTACTAATATTTTAAATGAAACATGACACTAATTTTTCTTTTTTTGTCTAGTCAAAATCATGTTTCAGTCTTTTTAAGAAAGGACTGAAGTTTACTTGCATTTAATTGATTTGTTTTCCCTTTCATATGCAGACTCCTGTTCAGATGTTCGTATTGAGGACTGCTATGTAGCCTCTGGTGATGATGTAGTCGCAATAAAGAGTGGGTGGGATGAATACGGAATTTCCTTTAACATGCCCAGCCAACATATTGTCATCCGTCGTCTTGTTGGCATCTCACCCACAAGTGCAATAATTGCACTAGGCAGTGAAATGTCTGGTGGAATTCAAGATGTTCCGGCAGAAGATATCCATGCCATCAATTCAGAAGCAGGAATAAGAATTAAGACAGTCCCGGGAAGAGGTGCGTTTGTGAGAGATATATTTGTGGATCGGATGACTATGGTTAAGATGAGGTGGGCATTCACAATGACAGGTTCTTATGGTTCGCGCCCTCACCCTGATGACAAATATGATCCAAATGCTATTCCTGTAGGAGAAAGGATTAGCTATAGCAATATAGTGGCAACAAATGTAAGTGTGGCAGGGAAGCTGGAGGGTATTGATAAAGCTCCAATCAAAGACATTTGTCTCTCAAATATTACTATTACCATGGCCAAGTCCAAAAATGATCCATGGAACTGCACTTATATTCATGGCCTCTCAAATGCTGTATCTCCACAGCCTTGTAGCCTACTACAGGAACAACCACCAAAGGGGAATGCAGTCTGTCCCAGTCCTCAGAAACTTGATACTCCACAAGGAAATAGCTTACTGTAATGCTCTTACAGCAGTAGCCATTAATAGGTTCTATAGCTTTAAAATAGGCAAAATTTTTCTTCCCTACAGTGTCTGGCAAAGGGATACAATTAACAAGATATTCTATGTTCAATATGTTTTATGCCTAGATTAATTTCTCTTTGCCCAGATTTATTACCTTTGGATTAAGTATGTGGTTTCAAATTTCAATTGCACCTTTTTTTAACCCGAATAAAGGGGATTGAAAAGCTTAAAGTTGTCTGTAATCTTCGAATCATTTCAACCAGAGAATTATTCGAGTTGAATGCGTAGTTTTTTCTGAACTTCATCATAGTTTTACTGTTCAAGGATATCTATAGTCCATGGTGTTTAAGGTTTGTTAATAAGGCATACACAATTTAGATTTTCTTGTATGAGGAATTACAAATACAATGAAGCTGTTAATAGATTGAAGATGAAAATTGAATTACGATATAGTTCATTTCACAATATTCCAGTAGTGACATATTCATATTAGAAGAGGAGAGAGTCACTGTGTACCTAGTTCTTTCTGTTTCGTCAATATTTATTTGAATCAAATCTTTTTAATATGGGTTAAAGTTATATTTATGCTTAAAGAAGTCTATTATATAACTAATTATAATTTTATAAAAAAACTAGATAGGGTATTTAGAGATCCCAAGAAAAGGTTATTTAGTAACTTTGCTATTAGATTTTCATAAAAAAGCTTCCATTTTGGTTCTTCCTTTTTTTTCCAACAAATTTTTCCACCTTTTGTCCCCCTTTCCCTAGTCCTTTTCATTATTCTTCGTCTTATGTCACTAATAGTCCTTTGTATATTTCTTAATTTTTGCTAAATCTAAGCAATAATCATAGGATAAAGAAAAACCATAAGATACAGTCTTTTTGGTTATTTACACAGTTATTGTATTTATATTGGGCATTATTTATATAATGATGTTCCCTTTTCCTTGGCAACAACATAAATTCATTCAAAGTAGGATCATTTTCACCACTACAACTATGCATGTGTTGCATACCATTTCTATGAATAAATTTTCAACAATTCTATTAGCATATTACATGTTAATAGTAAAAATAAATCCATCCATGAATCATAACATTGCAGAAAAATAAATGAAAACAAAGAAGCAATAATAAAGAAACAATTCTCCAATGATTAGTTCATTACAATTTGAAAGATGGTCCATGAATTGTAAAATTGCTTCTTGGTCCTTAATTCTTTTTTCACCTTATGTCATTAGATGCTTTTTTACTAAGTTGCTTTCATATTTTTCTCAATCTTACCCTACTATTTGTCATTATAAATTGATTTTGGAGATTTTCTAAAGATCAAGTTAATGGATGTCAAATTGACAAATCCAAATGCTAGTGATAAGATAAGGGAAACAACATAAGATGAAACCTCCATTATTTCTCAAGTGTTATTCACTTTTTTCATTTTGGAAAAGTACTCTTAATATGTAATGTTATTCATTTTTTATAGAGTGGTACTCCCTTTTTCTACAACACAACACAAGCCCATTCAAATTTTGAAAATTCTCACAACTAGTATTTTATTTTAATGAATGATGTTTAATAAGTCCATTTGTATGTTGCATCTTAATAGTAGAAAATAAATTGATCCATGAACTATAAATTTATAGAAAGATAAACGAACACAAAAAACAATAATGAAGAAGTAATTATCTAATGAATAATGAAAAGAGTAGTTCATTCTAATTTTAAAAAATGATACATGAACTCTAACATTACAAAAATGTGACTTAAAAAAATAACCAAATAAGAAAGGAAAAAAGTCTCAAGTTATTTCTAGGAGGCTTGAAATATGTTCTTTGACTATGTAAGTTTCTCTTTCATTTAGATAAATTTTGACATCAATAAAATTCATTTTAGACAATATCCCCCTTTGTTATTGATGACAATACTTTGATATTTGTTTCTTTTGACAACTGCTCCCTTGTTTGTATTCTCTCCATACTTTTTGTTAATTGTTCACCTTCTTTGTATTCTCTTCCCCTTTGACATCAATAAAAAAGGGTTCTCCCCTAATTCTATGCTTCCTTTACTGTGATAAAGGAGATCACTCCCAACGTTTTCTTGCGGTATTCAGAGATTTCTCTAGGTAAAGCTTTGGTAAATATGTCAATAATTTGTTCTTCAGTGCCAACATATTCCATATTGACATTTTACTTAGTGACATGTATTCCGAGGAAATGATACATGATTGTAATATGCTTTGTTTTTAAATGCATGGCATGATTTTTAGAGATATTGACTACATAAGCGTTGTCGTAAAAAATAAAAAGCATTAGGATCACAAATCACCAAGAGAAGTGGTATCAAACTAGCTCCATGCTAATTTATCCTACTGGCTAATGGGATAAAGTAATGGTATCTTTAGACAACATCTACTCTCAGTGCTATTATAGTTGATCAATCATGCTCCTCAACATGTAACATGATATGCATCTCCATCCAAGGCCAAATAAATCCTTGGCAATAGAAGCGTCCTAAAGCATCCACCTTCGACTTTGATACCAAATGCTAGAAAGTTCATCTAAGAGAAAATAAATTTACTAAGAGAAAAAAATTACAAACAACAAAAATAATAAAACATACACAAAATGTAGAATATTTACCTTGGGAAAACCCTAACTCCTAGGAAAATCTCAACCAATGGAATTCCATTAATCCTTATCCAAAATCCTTGCCAAGTTGACCAAATGAGCCTTGACCACTCACATCAACATTAGAAAATGCAACCTGAATGTCTACTTGCTCCAAAAATTGAGAAGCATGCCAGATCTGTAAAATAAAAAAAATCAACCCTGCATTATGAACTCAAATCTTTCCTTCCACACTTCAAACCATGCATCTTTCCTAATATGCGATCAGATCGGTCCATCCACTAGGCCAGATAAATACTTGGTAACAAAAGCATCCTTCTGAAGCCAAAATACATCCACCTTTGGCTTTGATACCAAATGTTGGAAATTTCACCAAAGAGAAAATAAATGTACCAAGAGGAAAAGCATTACAACGAACAACAATAATAAAACATACAAAAAATGAACAATAGTTTTACCTAAGAAAACCTCAACTCGAGAAAAACCTAGCCTAACAAAATTTTATTAGCCCTTAGCCAAAACCATGGGAAAGTTGACCAAGTGAGCCTTCATCACTCACCTCCTTAGACACATTACCATGAATTCATCCCAGCCTTTTAAAGCCTCAATCACATGCAATCCAATAGAAAATTACCATGGGAAACCAAAAAACCATGGGCCCAAAACTACTACTATGACTTGATCAATCCTTGACTCTTTTCCCCAAGTCAATTTTATCTAATAAAATGGCTGATCATATTCCACTTTGATGTATTGCAAGATTTGTTTCATCTAGAGAACTTGGGTACAATGGTTTGTTTTTGCTATGTACTTAGCTTCAACTGTAGAAAGAGAAATTGATGATTTCTTCTTGCTTGACAAAGATACAAGGGAATCTCCCAAGAAAAATGCACTCCCACTCATGCCTTTTCATCAATGCTACCTACCCAATTAGAATATGTTAATGCGAAATTTGTCTCTTGGGATACCAAAGTCCAAAATTGATTGTGCCCTTTAAGTATCAAAATATCCTTTTTATCACTTGCATGTGTGATTTCTTTAGTGCTGATTAAAATCTTGCAGCCATACCAACTACTTGCATAATGTTTGGCCTTGAAGCTATTAAGTATAATCGACTTTTGATCATAGACTTATAAATTGTTGAAATGAATTCAGGGGATTCATCATCCTTGCTTAACTTACATCAGAAAATTATAGGGGTATTGACTAGTCCATATTCTTCCATTCTAAACTGCATGAGCATCTTCTTGAAGCATTTGAATTGGGAAATGAATATTCCTTTGTTGGTCTGAGAATCCTGTAGTCAAAGGAAGTAGGATAATTCTCCAATAATTGACATTTCAAATTCCTTTGACATTTCCTCAATAAATCCATGATTGATATCATCATCATTGATCCAAAGATGACATCAACCATATGTATAATCCACAATCAATTAGTTTTCCTTTTTTGTATTGATGTATAGATTATTTTTAGCAGCCCCTCTTTTGAAACCTTGTTGTTGAAGATAGTAGTCCAACCTGGCATATCAAGCTTGCTTTAACACATAAAGACTTTTCTTCAATTTACAAATAGTTTTTTATTTTCAAACAAGTCAAAAAAGTTTGGTTGTTTGATATATACTTCCTCATTTAAGTGTCCCTTTAGAAAGGCATATTTAACACCCATTTGTTAAAATTTAAATCCTTTCGAACATGAAAATTCCAAGAACGTCCTTATTTCTTATAATCCGGTATCTGTAGCAAAAGTTTCTTTGAAGTCAACTCCAATTTGTCCATAGCCCTTACAAACAAATATTGACTGTTTTTGATAACTTGTCCCTCTTCCTTCATCTTGTTTTTAAATACCCACTTAGTGCCAATTATGCTTTTATCTTTCGGTTTTGGCACAAGGTCCTATATTTCATTTTTCTCAATTTGATTCAATTATTCTTCTATACCAGGTGGGTTCTTGTGTACTGATAAGAGTCAGCATCATTACAAAAATGTAATAAATATTTTCTTTATATTATAAGAAAGAGGACATAGATAGTGGTAGCGGTGATTTTCTCCCACATTGGGTTTCCACCTAAAATCCCGGTGTTCTATGTATGTTACTTATATGCTATGAATTTTTTTTTCTTTACTGTATACTAGAAAGTTATTTATTTATTGAAGCAAAGGTTAATGACAATCATCTAATGAAACACATGAAAAATTAGTGAGCTAGATATATGTTGTGTTCCTTCTCTTAATTCACGTACATATGCAGGTTGCTTTAAGAATAGTAGTGTACAAAATTTTGTATATAGATTTGAAAGTTAAAAAGAATTAAAATACTGAGTCACCCTACCCCTTCTTAGTATTTTTCCCAACACCACAGAGGGATTGGAACTAGTGACCTATGGCATGGAGTGCCTTAACAATGCACCCTTCACTATCGAACCAAAACCTCATAGGCCCCTAAATACAAAAAGTGTTGATGTTGGAACAAATTTTTGTTTTGGGTAAATTTTCAATATTTTTTAGCAATGGCATTAAAGATAAAATATCACGACTCCTAAAAACCTTAAAATTTCAACAATTTTCAAGCATGACATTAAAGATAAAATATCACATCTCTGAAAAGCCTTAAAGTTCCAATAGTTTTCAACCATGGTGTTGAAGATAAATATCATGACTCTGAAAAAACTTAAAATTATGAATTTTTTTACCATGGTGTTAAAAGTAAAATAACATGATTAAAAAAAAACCATAAAATATTAAAAAAAAATCAGCCATTGAATTAAAACGAATATAACAATTAAAAAAATTCTAAAAATGAATACGTAAATGAAAAAGTCATTATACCAAGAGTATCTTTCTTAAACATTAAAAATATAGCTCTTTAAAAAATCTTATCCTAAGACAATGTGACACATTGCAAGCAAAATTTAGAAAACAACCATCAAATTGACACACAATGGGGTAAACTTAACCCATTGCAATGAACATTTAAAGTCAACCATGAATTGACACATAGCGGGGGCAGACTTTATCTATTGTAGTGAAAACTTAAAAATCAACTAACAAAAGAAAAGTGTGGGGTAGTATAACAAAAAATAAAAATAAAAATTAGATAAATAATTGAAAAAAAACAAAACAAAATGTACCAAAAAATTTTAAAATTTCTAAAAATAGTAATAAGTAAAAATGAAAAAAAAAATTAAAATAAAAAAAATTAAAACATAAAAGAGTTAAAAAGTTTAAACAACAAAATAATAATAATAATAATAAATAATTAAATAATTAAACCATGAAACATTAAAATAAAACTTTTATATGGAAAAAACCAAAATAAAAAAATACAAGAAATTAAATAAAATACAAATGGAAATGAAAAAAGATACAAAAATTATTACTAAAAAACAAAATAAAAAAATTTCTTACTAAAAATACATAATTTAAAAAACAAAAAATTTATACAAAAAAAATAAAATAAATATAATATTAAAAAATTAAAAGAATACATTGAAAAAAATTAAAACATTCCAAAATAAAAATAAAAAATAACAATAGCAATAAAAAAATATTAATTATATAACCAAAATATATCTAGAAAAAAACAAATATATATTTTTAAATAAAAACAATGAACCCTTTTGTAACCAAAATTTGCAACACTAAATTTGGTCAAAGACGGAGCTTTCCTTTGTTGGTTATGTTCAAGAAGGACAATACATCCAAGCTTGCATATCATTTTGGAAATACAGGAAACATTCTACAGAGAGTGTAAACCATCTAGGTGTTACAACTTGGATTTAGGTTTGCCTTCATGTTATCTATTGACAACTCCTTTGTATAGTAGAAAAGAAATTTGTTAGACATTGTTTAATCCCAGTTGAAGATATGTGGCCCATTAGTACATTAATCTGGAACCATAATTCAATATTATGGAACCACATGATCGAGAACATGCTGTCATGGTGATGTGCAGACCCTAAGCATGCTAGTGAGAAAGCAACAATTTTGTGCCCTTATCCACAAGTAATATGAGTTTTGCTGCTTATATATATCCAAACTAGAAATTATCCAACTGCCTCATACCTAGGTGGCATGAATCTTTAATACACCTTAGGTTATGTTAGATAAAATGTGTTGTGCAGTGGAGGGAAGCCAATGAATTTTACATTATAAATTGGAAAAACAAGTCTCATGTTTATTCTTGAAATACAAAGGTTTCAAACTTTAGGAATTTTTCATGGGTGGCTTTGGTCTTGGAGAAGAAAGAGGATACAGAGCATATACCTCGTTAAGGAAGAAATAAAGATATAAATTCTTGATTAAATGGTAGTACCTAAGGATGAGGTAAGGGATCCATGTCAATTAATGCAACTTTATTAATTTTATGGAAACAATCATTACTAATTATTGTTATTTGTTCTCTTTGAGATCAAGGCTCATTGTGATACTGTGAGTACTTCCAAGTAGTTGTATGATGCCTTGTTTCTATGATCATAATTAGCTTCTTCATACCACATTTGCATTGGCCAATAGCAATCAAGATAACAACATTCTCACTACAATTGGTAGAGTGACATAAAATGCTCACCAAAGAAGCTATAAAATCCTCAAAGTTGTGTGTATAGAAAGAATGAAGGTTCAAAAATTGGCTATTCTACTTATTGGAAATTTAGTATTATATTTTGAACTAGCTTGAAGATGACACAAGTATTGACATTTGATGACAAGATTATTGCCGATGAATATTTGAGCTTGTGGTTGGTGTATAGTTGTATGTATTCTAAGACACTGCTATACTGCATCAGTTTTTATGTAACAATGGTGTTATTTCATGTCAATTTGGCAATTGCATCCACATTGGAGGCATTCTCTTTTCTTTTTCTGGAAGAAGTGTTAGCTTATGCAACTTCAAAACAAAGGAGAATTGTTGCTTATGTGCAGACCATTAACTCTATCTATGCACTTCATCTCATGTCATAAATGTTTCTGTGTGATGTCTTAAGGAAATTTCATGGCAATGTGTTTGGGAAAACTGAAGACATGAGACACTGACTTATATCTAAGATTGTTGGGTGTAAACCAATATTAATCTCCTTACAAGTGCCAGAAGAGATTGATGGTCCACAACACTCATGCCCAAGTCAATGGTAGTCAATGACTCATGGCCCAATGAAGACATTGAACTCATTTTTTACATTCAAAAATATAATTTAAACAATGAAAAAATACAGGTTCTTCGTGTGTATGTGTGTTTATATATATATAATACTATATATATAATAGATGTATATGTATATGTATATGTATATTATAAATTGATTAGGCTTCCAGATTTGTTGTGTGCAATTATTTTGTCAAAATTTTCACTATAAAAGAGGTTTTCTTGGAGCTACAAGATTGTCTTACTCCCCAAAAAAAATCCTATATACTGTCTCTCCAAGATTCAAATCCAATCTAAACCAACACGAACATGTACATGTACATTGATTTGATCATATGTACATAAATTTGTTGTTAGTTCCAATTACTGCAGTTAAGTTTCTAATTAAATAGTTCATCATCATCCCACAGATGCAAACATACATGCAAACAAAAAAATCACTGTGATCACTCTCAATAAGAATTTGAGGCATTTTCCATATGGATTTTTATTTAAAATTCTCAAGAAGCACTCAGAGAAAGAAAAATATTCATGGATAGCCTAGTTTTCAAAACCTTAGGGTATATAGGAACTATATCTTTCGAAATTTTCCCTTAAACAATTATACTTTATATCTAAATTTTTGTTACATTAATTTTAATAAAAAAAATGATTGAAAATGGTTTATGTTTGTTTTACCTCTAGTTTGGTTCATAACAAGTGAGTTCTTATTTTAATAAGACATTACACGGTAAATGAGTATGATTAAGTATACGACGCAGAATATATACCTCTAATTTCATGCATAACATTAGCAAAGAAAGAATATGTTCCATCCATAGTTCATTATTCTCTAATGGTAGCATATAACCATAATATCGATTCACATAACATGTTCATCACAAGCTATAACGTTATGGATGTTTACTGGCACACTCACATCTAAAAATAAATAGAGATAATGATACTTAGTAAAAATGTAATTGTTGCAAATGGAATTTTATATGAGAAGCTATAACGTTATGGATGTTTACTGGCACACTCACATCCAAAAATAAATAGAGATAATAATACTTAGTAAAAATGTTGTATCATCATATAAAATTCCATTTGCAAGAAGTACATTGGCGCATTTAACATTGGTTTCCTATTATGAAGAAATAGTAAACCTATAAAAATATTTAACATTCAACATTCAACATTCAAATACTAAAATAATCCAACAAAATGCATTGTAATTAATCATTGAATGAACAAAACTAAAGGAAAAACTTATCGATTTGAAAGTTGAAGGCCAAAATTAACTTAGGTAGATAAATGTTCCACCCAACTATACACTCTATTGTGCTTATTATTTTTATACTAGGTCGCCTCAATTGAGGCTATGATACCACTAAGGAAAATTAGAACATTTTTATGGAAATCATTCTATCTTACAACAAAAATTATCTATCCCATTGTCCCACCACTAATTTTTTTCTTTGAACAACACAACTATTTTGGTGACACATTGTCCTTACATAGAAAAAGGAGAATGTCTTCCTTATCTACTCAATATTCCCTCAAAAGTCTTTGATCTCTCACTTTATGTGTGCATAGAGTGTCTATATACTATCCATTAACTCCAACAACATTTACTTAGTTCTTGACCTTTTTCAAGTTTTAAAGGCTTCCTTGTTTAGTCGTTCATTCCGCACTATGCTTTCCTCCTTAGATTATATCCATGCCTTCTCAATCACATAGCTTGATATCTTTCCTGGATCCCTTTCCAACCTAACTTTTGAATCTCTCTATGCTATCCCTCTCTAGATTTCACTTATTTTCCAAGGAATTAGCTTCTAACCCTTTGAATCTCTTCCTTATCTATTTTCATAATCTATACATATTTCTATAGTTTTCATCACAGGAATTCGAAATGGTCTCTATCATTCCTTGAGCAACTTCCTAGTATGAATCAATACCTCTAAAACTACTTTCATGGATGTTAGCATCAACCGAGAATGAATTTACCTCTCCCTCTATTTATTTCTATCTTATAACCTACTTCTCTTCCATATGGTTTTTCTTCTCTATTGTGTCTAGCCCCATGCATCTCTCTTCAATATTCTTTTCATGAGTTCATAATGATCACACACCATTCACGTGAATGTGAAATGGCCTCCACTATTCACCTTAGAACCAAAATTAATTATGTCATTTAGGTGATCATTATATTGTACTATGTTTCTTGTCTTAGTCCAATAATGACCAATAATTAATCATTCCTTCTTCCCTACAACTATTCACATACATGCCTCTAAGACTACATGAATCATTACCTCTCTACAATCAATTTCCTACATTCAATTGTGATTTTGTTCTCACTCATCAACAACATGTGTGGGGGGTATAATGATGAATGAATGAATAAAAAAATCACCTCATTCCAACACCCTATGAGACCTCATTTTCCCCCTTATTGTGGGGACATGAGGTTTTTCAAATAAAATGTGAGAAAATCTAGGTTTTACCACTCCTCTCACAATTCCCATGATGAACCTGTACTTATTGCCTTGATTTCGTAATTGTGGAAGGTGTACATCTCCACAACCACCACATGCGTTCCATTATTGGTAGTGAACATTACAAGATTTTTAGTAAGGAACATGTTGATGGAGGAGACAAAGTAAAGTTTGGAAATATGGAAAACTAAGGATTATTCGGCATGTAGAGCCCACTAGTACCCTCTCACCTTTCCCATCTCCACCTGCTATCATAACCCATTTTTCATGTGCTCCTATCTTAGGTAGCTCTATTATTTTATTACATTCAAGAAAGATAATACTTACATTATTCAATGTAACATAAAATTTCTTCCTCATGATGTAAATAAAGCATGGTAAATAAAATATAAATGCTAAACAAAATTGAACATTTAATCATAATTAAGTATATTTAATCAATGGGATTCAATACAAGGACATTTTATCATATCCCCCTTCCAATAACACAATCATAAATATTATCTTCTCATTAACAATATATTTTCCTCATTCTTCAGTTGTATTTGCAATTCCATCATATTCACTGTCTTGGTATACCACCAAACTTCAACATTTCAACATATGCCTACGTTAGTAATCAAGAAAGCATACATATTATAGCGATTATTAAGAAACACTCACCTTATGCACAAGGTTTCTCAATTCCGTGATGTAAGCATCTATTCAAATATACGCATTTATTTTTTGTTTAGTACTTCTCTATGGATATGCTTCTATCCCATATAATTACTTCCATGGGAAATAATTAATTTCATTATCCTTTCTAACTCACCCACAATATTCTAGTCACCATTCCACATGAACTTTTAAGCTTCCTCCTCCTTGATACACTCACCCTCTAGGCTTATATGTCCCCTTCTCTACTAAACAATCCCTTAGGTGATCCATATTATCATGGATTTCTCGTGTAAGAAGAGCACTAACTTACTGCTAGACATCCACTAGTAGTATATAACATGTGGTAATCACATGGTTCCTTTGTCCTAACAATGGCCTTTCTTCGAGGGTTTTCATCTTCAATAGCCATCATCTACCATGTATCATACACAGATTTACCATAGATATATTCATATTAAGGCAACTTATAAATTCCAAGTTTAATTCATAAAGAATATCATATTTCATAAGTATGCGATTCCTTCTCATAGTGTTTGGCTCTTGTGCCTTACAATGCCTAATCTTTCTTATAGAATTACACTCATTTTCATATTTTAGACCCTTCTACCTACAACCTAAACTTTTCAATCATCCAAACAAAAGTGAGTATCTATGCATATAATCTAGTCTTTCAATATTTATTACCATCCTTGAGGTGTTATAGAATAATATTAACAAACTAATAATTCATTCTTTTTTAGTTGTTAATCATACTCAATGAAATGGAACTATGATTCAATGTACATGGATTACTTAACATACCTACCATTGCAAGTTGAAACTAAATATGTATTCCAATAAACCAATGTGCCAATACTCATGATCACATCTACTCAATTTATATTTGTTGCTTGATATCAAAATACTACATTTCTGTACCATGTATTCCACCATCATCAATTGGAAGGTCTAGCCAACAACTCAACACATCATCTAGTCACCTCCCATCTATACCTTAGGAATACTACAAGGAACTTCCCTTCTCTACTCTATATTACCCTAGGAACCCTCCCCTCTATAGGTGCTCCTCACTATTTGCAAGAAGGTTACAATCTACAACACCAATATAAGTAGGGAGACAATTAGACACTTGTGCAGTATTATATCTTTCCATATCCTTCAATAATATGGTCTCACACATTAGCTCTATTAGCATTCACTTTCATGTGCTATACAAATTCATAACATGATTATGTTACCCATTCACTCATTTTCATGCAACTCAATCATGAGATACCAATTCATGGTTGAATTAAAAGGATTACAACAATCTTACCATACGAAAAGTTTCTTCATTCATTATATCCCACCTAGGTATCATTATCATACATGAATTCCATCATAAACAAATAAATGAATATATAAAGTATGCCTAAAGGAATCCTTACTCTGATAATTTAAAGTCATATATGTTGGCATGATTAATTTTAATACTTAGACAGTTTCCTTCACCATTCGTAACGTTACTTGATGAGTTGATGTCTCATGGGAACTCACATGATCCCTTAATCAACCTATTGACAAGAATCCTATCATCTTTATCCTTTTCACAAAGTGTTCTATCATAGGCCACTTCATCATCAACATTTTCAACCATTGTTGATATTTTTTTGGCAATAAATTGTGTCTTAATATTTGAGTGGACACTCCACCAATCATCAAGGAAAAAGAAAGAAATAAAATCTGAAGTGAGTTTAGCAATGAAAAGTGAATATAAAGGTAACAAAAAGGAGTTAACCATGAAAGAGGAAAATGGGTTCCAAGGAATGGAAAATATATTTAAATCATATAAAGAATAATGTAGACATTACAAGAAATTTGAGCCATAAACTGTAAATTATTTTCTTTATATATTTGATTATTTAAGGAAAAACAAAATTCCTTTCACTTTGTGGTGTCACAAAAGAACCTTCACCTTTTATAATCTACTATGTTTATTTTATATTTTCTTTGAAAATAGTTATTGTTTGTTAAGAAAGGAAAATGAGATATGCTTAGTTAACTAAAGAAAAAAGTGCTCTGTGCACTAGGATCCTATGTGTCCATCATATGAGTCCTATTATCATGAGACTAACATTCATCTAATGCAATTATATTTTGATACCAATACAAAAAAATAATCACATGTTATTAGATGAGAACGATATAATGTTTAGTGCAATACCATTCTTCAAGTGAAAAATCCCTTGATGATTATTGTCTTGTGACATATTTTTCCTAGTAATGAACATGCAAAGACTATTGTTTATATTTTTTAACTCACCAACTATAGTATTTTAATGAGTTTGTTTGTTACCTTCTTTATTTTTTCATCGTGTAGGAAATTAAGTTTCAATACATATTTATCTTCCATTCATTTTCATTTTTCATTTTGTGTGATTTCAAATAATTGTTTACCAATTCAACATTATTAGAGTTTTCAAGTGTAGGATAAAGTGCAGCAACTACTACAATAGTTATGATCCAAAAATTAGGTGAAAACCCTACATTTGATGAGGAAGCACCATATTTTAAAGTTGTTGGTTTATTTGAACTTAAGGAATTGGAGAAATATCTACCTTTTAGAAAAGCGATGTATGAGAAAACAAAAGAATTTGATGTAAATATTCATGATTTTGATATAGCTCTTCATAGACCTTATTTTCATATGAAGCCTACAAAATATGAATTACATTAAATATGATTAAGCTATCTAGATGCATCAAGACCGAGTTTGAGGAAAATAATTTCTTTATTTCAACATCACATGCCTTTGGGGGTGTCTTTCCAACTAGTTTCCCCTAGGGATGTGATAAGACCTTGGTGGTAAAACATGATAAAAACATGCGAACAAATTTGCAATCATGTATAATAAGAACCTAGAGTAACATTACTCATGATTTTTCTTTTTCAAAACATGGGAAATTAGTATATTATAATTTAAGTGAATAATTTTCTTATTATTATATATTATTTATACATTATCAAGGAATCCTCAATATTTTACAATGTTTTCTATTTTTTTAGAAGATTAGCCAAGAATTTGCAATACCATATAAACTAGTGAAAAATTTGTCAAGATTTAACAAAATTTTATAATTCAACAAAAGATTCACCAAAAGATTATATATGTATATTATATCAATGAAAACATAGCCTATACATTTTTCTATATACCATGGGGATTCACCCATTTATTATACATAAAAATTTGGGGGGTTTCTTAAAATTTTCCCTTGTAGCAAGGGCCGTGAGCGAGGCTGGGGGGTGGCCCTGCTAGGTGGCAGGGGCTACTGGCAAGGCTGGGGGAGTGGTGGCTTGCCCATAGCCTCACCTGTTTCCCTTGTCACCTCACAGAGAGCACGCAAAGTTACTGGATTCAATGTTTTTATTAAAAAAAAATTCAATTGCTTTTGTTTTAAATAATAAATTTTATTTGTTTTTTAAATATATTTTTGTTATAAATAATAAATATTTTTAATGTTATTTTATACAATACTTTTTATATTGAGTTTTTTATATATTTATTTTTAAAGTTTTAGTTGATGGTTTTGTTTGTTTGTTTTTTTATTTATTTTTTAAATTGTTGTTTTTTTCAACTCCTTTTTTTAAATAAAATTTATTTTTAACATGGTTATAATGTTTTTATTTTTTATTTATTTATTTTTTCAATTTTTGTTTTTAAATGCTTTTTATTTTTTTATTATTTTAAATTAGTTTTTGGTTTTTTTCCAATATCTTTTTATTTAAAATTTTATGTGAATCATTATTCTTGGAGAAAAAACTTTAAATGTCATCATCTTTAGACATAAAATTCATAAAAAAAATCATAAAATTTGCTATTTTTTTCAACATTTTTAATTCAATTTTTTCATAAAAATCCTTTATTTAACATGTTATTTTTTGTTGTCAAAGGAACTTAGCTCAAATGGTATGGTTCACAATTTATGTCACAAGTGGCGTGGGTTCAAGTCTCTGGAGACATGTTAGCCTGTGTGGCATTTACGAAATATTTCTACTAATGGTGAAATAGTGACAGTCATTTCTACGAAGTTATTGATTGTGCCTAGTGGATTGTACTCATTATTTAAAAAAAAAACATGTTATTTTTCATGAAAAGGGCCCAAAACACATATTTTTTAATTATATATATATATGCAAAATGTGCATTTTTTATCAAATGTTTTTTTTTTAGTGACAAATTTTTTATGTGTATTGAACTATTAAACGATATATAGATATATGAAAGCTCTCATTTCAAAATATTATATTTTTTTTCAACTTTGCAAAAGAATGAGAATTTCATTAAAAAAGCATTGCAAAGAAAAAAAAAACTCAAGCCTAAAAAAACCTTAAAAAACAAACATCTATGTATGAAAAATAAGAAGAGGAATAAGACAACTTAAGAAATGGTTAAATAATCAACATTTAAAAAAAAAATGTGCATACTTAAGACATAGTAAAAATGAAAGTGTCCAAAATATTCCCTCGGAAAAAATGAAATTTGTTCATACATGAATGTTTTTCAAAATATGAAATCACCATCATTTCAAAAAAAATTATCCATACTTAGTGCATAATAAAATCCAAAAAAGGGGTTGATGTTGCATCAACACTTTTCAAAATTGGCATGAAAATCACTAACATTTAAAAAATGTGCATACTTAATACATAAGAAAATTTAAAGTGTTAAAAATATGCTCCAAAGAAAAGGTGTATTCTCAATTAACACTTTTCAAAATCAAATGTTTTTTGCAACCTCTAAAAAGTGAGAAATCGGTACAATTCTTGTTTGATTGGAAACTGTGTTTTCAATGAGATTCTGCCCTGGGTTCCCAAAGTGATCTGGTCATCAAGGACTTAATCATTCTTCCATAAATGTTTGGAATACCTATGAAATGTTTTTTGGAAGCGATTTTCCTAATAGATGCATGATAGTGCTTGTTTTCCCATAAGTGATCGATCAAACCAATGACAAAGTATGCCCAAATTTCATCTTCAAGTTGTTGCCATAAACTAACCTTGCCTTTGCCAATCAGTTATTGTTCACCTTCATCGATACTAGAATACTAGAAGCTATTCATACTTTCCTCTTAATGAGTCAACCAATTTGTCACCAGCATTTAGCACTATCTATTCTTCCTAATGATGATTTGTCAAAGTATCTTTGTCATTATTTTTGGTTAAAGTTCTTAGCTCCTTAAAGACTTGGGCCGACTACATTGGCCTATTTATCTGTCATTGGATAAAAGGATGGCTTGATTCCTTTCTCTCAATGATCTTCATAAATATTAACCATCATAAATTGATCAAGTGCCATGCGCCGATGCTTAGTAAATGGTTTAGTGATTAGGAAAAATCAATGATCCGGATTTAAATAGGAACGTAATAGATTACAGAGATAACCATAAATACAGAGATGTGATAACCATAAGTAAAGAGATGTAGCAGAAATAATGCTTCATTTCATTAATGGAAAATACCGAAATATGCTTACAACCAGAATTGGAAATAAACCAGCTAGGGCGATGGTAGCTTATCCCTGAGAAGAGATGTGCGGCTACATGCCTTTGAACTGTTTTGAACCGTGTTACAATGAGGCTCGAAGGCCTATTTATTGTTGAGAAATAATGGAAAACCCTTCACATTCCAAAACCTACCCCTAGAAGATGAAACACCAAATTGTGGGCCCC
>APFE031383673.1:0-34962 GCA_000404065.3 Pinus taeda
CTAAAAAACTACTTTGGAGTTGGTATAAAAAGACATCAAGGGGAAGGCCTAAGGAAGAGAGATCATTGAGCAAAGTTATTATACTGAGTTTTTTATCCCCCCTGATCAGGTCTGAAGACCCTTGTGCCTTCTGCACTTCCCCCATCTTGTATAGGAAACCCTTGTTTCTTTTGTGTTTGGATGTTCATTCTTTCCCATCACATCTTGGAGTGAGTGATGGAAGGTGACCTACTAGTGGCTTGAGGCGGGACGGATCCAGAAGGAGGCTGAGGTTTGAGCCTGCAGAAGCGGAGTCAGGTGATATTGCTCTTTTTCCATCTTATTTTATTTATCTAATAAAGAAACACGTCTTGTTCCCGAAACGCTCTTTCCTTTGTGTTAATGATATTGATATGTGAAGTTCATACTTGAATAGATGTTTACAAGTTTGTAACTAACTCATCTCTCATATAACATAAAGATCATTTTTTATTTAAAATCTTGTCCATATACTGTTGTAGTTTGTGGAATTGTGGTTTTTACAGGACCAAGGAGCGGAAGGGACGTGAAGAAGGGTTTGCACCCTTGAGTAACTACCCAAATGTAGGACCTCAGGTATGCCCCTCTCACCCTAAAAGTAGTTTTTCATAGCATAAACGGTTGTGTGTGTGTGTTTCTGAACTTAGATAACTTTCAGTTTGCTAAGGTTCTGCCCAAGAACCTTAGGGGATTATATCCCGCAACACTCTTGTGACATATTCCAGGCATGGATGTGGGACTCATAACCAACCAAAAACAACCAAACAAACATGGATCCTACCGAAGCTCTACACCTATACCGTGAGGAATTTGAATTCTTCCTAGTCTCTCAGGCATTGCTGTAATCCATAGTTAGATTGAGGGATCACGAGGCCCTACATGAAGGCTCACTCTCTAGGATTTACTGTACATCCCATCTTGGGACTACAAGGCCCAATAGAGAGAAATCCACCTCTTGGATGTACCGTATATCCCACCATTCACCGAAAAGGATTCCTAGGCACATTGAAGCACAAAATCATCACTTTAACACAACTCACAATCTGGCTCAAGGGTTACCAGGCCAGTATCTTCACCATGATCCAGAACCTAATTCAAGGACCACTAGGCTATGTGTTTGTCATTTCGTACATCCACCTCACTGAGCTTTGAATCCATTAGGAAATCCATCTCAAAAGAAATATGAGAACCCATCTCATCAAGGCTATCAAGAAATTGCAAGGGTAGGCTAAAAATACTATCACACCGGGAAGATCCCATGCCATGACATAAAAAAACCACATGCAACACCATGCATACCATATCTAGCAAGGAAAATACACATGCAAATCAAACCTGTAAAGAATCCTGTTGTGGCTGATTGTGTCTTTCCCTACTTCATCTTTCATTCCTCTTTCCTTCTTTCACTTTCTAAGTGCAGTGCCAAAGTGCTCCAAGAAAAATCTAAGTGTTCAAGAGTAGAGAGAGAGAGAGAGAGAGAGAGAGAGAGAGAGAGAGAGAGAGAGAGAGAGAGAATAATGACAGAGCTCCAAAACTGAACTAGTAAAAGGTTACCAACTAATCCTCGGAAGCCTTTTTATTCATGAGGCCTCCATTTCCTTAATTTTTCTTTTTTTTACTTCAATTTCCTCCTCACATGCAACCTTTGACCCCTCACCTACCTTCTCTCCTAATTTCCATTATTTTCATAAATAAATGAGCCAAAATTGCCCATTTTCCTTTCCAAAGAATTAGCTATAAAAAACCAAATGAACTCCCCGTAAGATGTCTTGCCTAACATTAAACTTAGAGTAAGTGTCCCATCAACGTTAGTTATTATTTTACCTTTATTAACTTTTATTACATGGAATTTTTACTAAGGCTATTATAGAACCCTCCCCATTGGAAGACACCATCCATGATGTTGAAACACCCATACACCTCAAAAAACTGTTGGAAAAGAAAACATATTGCCCATGGAGATTTATAAGATTGCCCGATTCAGTATTTACAATTATCACCTCACTGAGTTCCAACCCACACGGCAACATAACAACATGATGACATAACAACGTGATAACATAATAACAAGACAATATAACAACATGATAATCATAATGACATGACATCCATACCACTTATTGGTGATTTATAACATAGCTCATGGCAATATTAACATCCATATACATATGTACATATAGAAATATCACCACAACATACACCAAAAAATATACCAAGACACGATATCAAAACATATACCAAAACACCATATCAAAACTACTTTGCCTCAACCAAGAAACAAAGAAGGATACATGGCTAGTTTATGATTCACCATATACCATGTAGCTTCATTGGGGCAAAATTGCTTCCACTGCACCGTAACTTACTCGATTGCTCAGTTCTGGAGCATGAGCACGTTTTTCTGCAACACACCCTGAGGCTTTGACTTGAATTATTCATCTAGTTCCACCTACAATATAGACTAGTCAATCACATGATCAAAATCCTTAACATACTTATTAACAAATGATCTGTGGAAAACATCATGGAATTTCACTGTCAGAGGCAGTGCAAGTTGATAGGCTACTAGTCCAATCCTCTCAATGATATTGAAGGGTCCACAAAATCATGGTGCCAGCTTGGCACATGATCTAATCCATAAGGAGCTCTTCTTTGGTTTGATGCCTAAGTACACCTACTCCCTAACCTAGAACTCCTTGAACAACCTCTTCTGATTTGCATAGCCTTTTCTCTCTCTTGTGTTGCCTTTAGGTTCTTCTTGATCACTTGCATTTCCTATTCCATGTCTGCCAACATGTTTGGTATAATGAGCACCCTATTAATGGGATCACTCCAACGGATAAGAGTATTCCAACTCTTCTTGTACAATCCCTCAAAATGGTTCATCCTCAACGAATCCTGATAACCCTAAAAACTTGGAGTGAACTTTGCATCCCTGTTTGACACAATATTCTTTGGAGAACCATGCCACCTGACTTCGCTCGAATAAATTTTGCAACCTTTGTCAACCCATCGACAATAACCATGATGGAATCTTTCTATCTCACTGTCTTCAATAACCATGTGATGAAGTCCATGGAAATGACCTACTATTTCCACATTGGAATCACGATTAGTTGTAGTAGTCCACCTGGATTTTAAGACTCTTCCTTTACTCACTAACAATCAAAACAGCTAGCAACAAAATATGCTACATCCATCTTCAGATTCGACCAATAATAAAATTTCTTCTCTATAGACAATGTCTTCTAATAACTTGGTGACCTGAATATGGTTTTACATGAAACTCTCTCGATATCACCTTATTCAGGTCATTTTTATCCATCACATATATCTTGTCTTTGAATCTAACCAATCCATCTATAATAAGACAATAGTCCACACCACATGCACCTGCACATACTTGTATATGTACCAATACTAGCACATGTACATGCACTTGTACTATCACATGTACCTATGCTAGTACTATGATGTGACCTATGCACAATATCCATATACTTGAAATCCCATAGGATCTCATAGCTGCCAAGTGATTTAGCTATACCCGCCTACTAAGAGAATATGCCTCCCTATTCTCTTTACCTTTGATGTACTTGATTTCAATATCAAACTCACTGATCATGGCCAACCATCTAGCCCATCATGCATTCAGATTTGGTTGGTCAAACAAATACCTCAACCCAATATGATCCCTCATCAATACAAACCTCTTTCTGGGAAGATAGTGCCTCGACATCTTCAATGCATGTATTATTGTTTCTAACTAAAGATGATGTGTTGGGTAGTTCTGATTATGCTCGTTTGGTTTCCGTGAATCATAGCATACCATTTTCCCATCCTACATAAGGACTCCACCAAGTCCTCTCTTGCAAGCATTTGTGCATACTAAATACTATTTGTTTGGATATACAATCTATAGCACTAGTGTATGTGTCAACAACTACTTAAGCTTCTCAAAAATAGCCTCACACTACTCTATCGATTCAAACTCCTTACGTTTCCTCTACAATGATGTGATAGGATAGCAATCTACGAGAAGTTCCTAATCAACCTCCTATAATAGCCTTCCAACCCCATGAAAGGTGTCACCTCATCCACACTCTTAGAAGCTACCTGCTCCATGATGGCCCTTACCTTCTCTGGATCTACTGCAATGCCCTCCTTGGAGACGACTTGTCCCAATTATTGTAGCTCATTTTGAAAGAAACAAGACTTGTTGAGCTTAACATACGACCGATGCTCACTCAACAACCTCAACACCATTGTTAAATTCTCAACATTCTCTTCCTAATTTCTAGAATATACCAATATATCATCAATGAACATAATGACAAACTTATCTAAATCCAGACGCAACACACTATTCATCAAGCACATAAATGTAGATGGAGCATTAGTTAGGAAAAATGGAACTACAACAAACTCATAATGCCCACACCTGGTGTAGAAAGTTGTCCTGTAAATGTCCTCCTGTCTGGTGCATACCTAATGGTATCCATATCTCAAGTGAATCTTTGAGAATGCTCCTACTCGCTTCAACTGATCAAACAAGTGATCAATCCTTAGTAAAGGGTACATGTTCTTGATAGTAACTTTGTTCAACTTACTATAGTAAATTCATAATCTAAGAGTTCCATCTTTCTTCTTCACAAAGAATATTGGTCTTCCCCAAGGTGATACACTTGGCATAATGTATCCATCCCTTTGCCAAAATTACCTTCAACTATAACTTTAACTCCAACAACTTAGGTGTGCTCATCCTGTAAGGTGCTTTTCATGTTGGAGCTTCCCATGGAAGTAACTCAATAGAAAAGTATACCTTCGTGTAAGGCTGCAACTCTATAAGGTCCTCAGGAAATACATCCTGAAATTGTTGTAGAATTGGGTAGCTGCTCAACACATCTACATCCTCCACCTCCTTACCCTTATCACTAGATATGTGCACTACAAATAACATACACCCTTTCCTATGACTATGATTTTCTTGCATAGTTTTCACATCCTAACTAGTGTGGTTTTCTTCTTACCTTGTAAGACTCTTGGTTCCACATTGTCATCAGCACACTCAATGGATTTGTCATAACAATCTACCTTATTTTTATTGAGATACAACCAATCCATGCCTAACAACATATTGTATCATCCCAATGATAATACATTAAAATATGTTATTGTAGGCATACCATTCAAATATAATGCACAGACTCTTACCCAATAATGAAATCACTTGTCTGTACCTGTAGCCGACTACACTAACCAATATTATGCAAGAAATTCCTTACTCAAACCACACTTATCCACCAAGTTAGGAATAACATAGCTATAATTAGATTATGGGTCAATCAAAATAGAAATAACTTTATCACAAAGCTTATCATCCATATCAATGATAGATGTCTAGTGCTCTACCTCTCTATTGTCAATGACTGCATAAATACAAGGAATAATATCCCCCACATCCCCAATAGTCTATGTCTCATGTGCACTATATATATTAGGCCTACCAACATGATTATTCAGACAATCTATCTTAAGGTGTTCGTCACCACATGTCCAACACTCCAACTAACTAGTGTCGTTACATCTATCTTTTTGTTATTACCCATGTCCCTGTCTAGCTACATTAAACTTATTTTACGATGCCATATTTTATTTCGCATTTGCATTGTGAGGACTTTCTCTTTTAGGCTTCCATTTAACTTTATTTTTTCCTTCACTTTCCATCCTTGCTGTGATTCATTCTTATGCTTTGACTTTTCATGCAAATGATCGAATTTCTGAATGACTTCTTGAGGTGACTGAGGCTGATCATAGTCAATCCGATATCTAAATTCTAATGGAAAACAACTGAAAAATAATTTAAATTTATCCTTCTCATCTATAAGATGTGGTACATACCTAAATATCTCTAGAAAATTTGTTTTGTACTCTTCATCTGTCACTTACCCCATCTTTAGCTCATAAAATTTCTTGGCCTTGTTGTTGTAGTACCTTTTTGCTAAGTACTTCTTCATGAAAATCATCTTGATCTCCTAACAACTCAAGTCATCTGTCCTAATGTCTTTTACTTGCTTCTCATCCTCGCACTAAATGTTTTCCTTACCTTCCAATCTAAAGATAACTATTCTGGCATCCATGTTATCTATGTACTCATTCAACTCAAATATTTTGTTCATCCCAAGTATCCAAGCCTCTATATCTTTTGGCTTCGTCTCATCTCCATCAAAAGTAGGTGGCATTGCTTTCTTAACTTTATCTGGCAAGTATCCCCTATCACTGCTCCTCTAAGGATGATAACGATGATGCTCATGATGCCTATCAGAACCATAACTAGAATAGTACCTATATTAATCACCCCTCCTATCCAGAGTGTCCAACAACCTTCCATCTCTCCCTGTGTTAGTTATATATAACTTGTGTCTACTAGGATACCTGTTGGATTGTGTTATTCCTTCCACGACTAGCCCACGTAGTTGACCGGGGTGGTTTGAAGGGGGGTGGAGCTTGCCCTTCATTGCACTGAATGCATAGTAGGGGGAGTCACAGGGGGTTTGAGGGGTGCAAGTAACCACACTTTATGGGGTCCGGGGTAGCACCCAGGAAAATTTTGGTTTTGGATCCTATGTTAGTTTGGGCAGACCTACCTATGGTTTTATGCATGCTTTTCACACATGGTTTTGGACGTGATGGTTTTCGATCCATGGTATTGGATGCTTCGGCATTTATAAATATGTATTGTAAAATTGAAAGGTATATATAATGAAAAGTCAAGCTAGTAGTCCCAGTTTTGGGATCCAGGGGAAAATCATTGTGTATATCTATTTTATTTGTTATGCTCTCGCATTGTTTATTTTCTATATTTTAGAATTTGTATGCAAGTAATTTTTGTATGGGGTTAAAACCTACATTTGGAATTTGAGCTATTTTGGCTTCAAGGGGATGCCTTTGTTACTGAGAGGTTTCGCTCAGGCCTGTGGTAGACCCTGTTCGGTGGGAGATCTACAAGATCGATTCTGGTGGTGAAAGAAGATGGCAAGCAGTAGAAAGATAGAGATCGAGAAATTTAACTGTCAGAGTTTTGAGTTGTGGAAAATCAAGATGGAGCATCTATTGGTGGATAAAGATTAGTGGATCACGGTAGATCTAGGTGCTAAACCAATAGGAATGTCTGATGAAGAATGGAAGAATTTGGATTGGAATGCAAAGAGCACAATACGATTATGTCTCAGATTCAATATTGCTAAATGTATCAGGGGAAGCTACAGTGAAGGATTTTTGGGACAAATTAAGGACTTTGTACCAATCTAAGTCTCTGGTGAATAAAGTGCTCCTATGGAAAAAGCCGTATAACCTGAGGATCAAACATGGAGACTTGGTGACATAGCATCTGAATGCATTTAATATTGTGGTAAGTCAGTTATTGTTTATTGATATCAAAATTTCAGATGAAGATAAGTGCATCAGTGTGTTGTGTTCTCTACTAGATTTGTGGGATAGTTTATTTATTTCAATAGGTAGCAATGCAACTGCCTTGCAGTTTGATGAAATAGTCTCGTCCTTGCTAACGGAGGAAATGAGAAGGAAAAATATGGAGAGCCAGAATGGTGATGCCTTGTCTGTACAAGTACAGTCCCATAACAAAAACAAAAATAAGTCATCAAGTGGGAGATATAAATCTAGAGGGAGATATAAATCTCCAGGAAAACTTGTAAAGGTGGTGTGCTAGAAATGCAGAAAGGAAGGGCACTACAAAAGGGACTGTAAATCTAATGCTCCTGATAAAGGAAATGGATCTGATGATGCTTCTTCTACAGAAGTGAAAACAACCTTAGATGAAGGTGGGGATGTGTACTTACCTTCTTTAAGTACACATGTAGCTCATGAGGTATGGTTGATTGACTTGGGTGCATCCTTTCACTTTACTGCCCATAGAGAGTGGTTCTACGGGTATGAGAAATAGGATGGTGGTGATGTCTTCTTAGGGCATGATTGGAAGGCTAGAATCATTGGTCATGGAAAAGTGAAGTTGAAGTTACAAGGTGGAAGGGTTAGAACACTTCCGAGTTTTCTACATATTCCCGCATTGGCTAGAAATCTAAATTCTATAAGCAAGCTCGATGATGTAGGTGTAAAAATAGTGCTCGAGAAGGATACCTGCAAGATGGTTTGGGGGGCACTGATATTGATGCAAGGAGTTCAAATTGTAACTTTGTACAAGCTTCAAGGTAGCATTGTTGTTGATGGGTGCAACAGTTGTGTGGTTCCTAAAAGTGGAGCACAAAATCTAGTGGTCTCTGGAGAGAAGACCATGCTGTGCCATCAAAGGCTTGGACATATTGGAGAGGAGGGCCTTTGAATACTTCATGGTAAAGGTATGGTAGAAGGTATGAGTAATAGCTCTCTAGATTTTGATTTCTATCAAAATTGTGAATATGGGAAGCAAAATCTGATGAGCTTCCCCTCTGGTGGTAAGAGGGTGAAACTGATATTAGAGCTTGTCCATAGTGATGTGTTTGCACCTGCAAAGGTTCCATCACTAGGTAAGTCTATGTACTATGTATCATTTATAGATGACTTCTCAAGGAATACATGGATATATTTCCTTAAGAAGAAATCTGAATTCTTTGACAGGTTTAAAGAATTTAAGGCTTTGGTGGAAAACCAGATAGAGAAGAAGATGAAGGTGTTGAGAACAGATAACCGTGGAGAGTTTTGCAGTAAGGAATTTCAAGGATTTTGTAAGAAGTGTGCCATAGCACAATAGAAGACTATTCCATATACACCTCAGCAAAATGGAGTTGTAGAAAGAATGAACATGACATTGATGGAAAGGGCAAGAAGCATGCTCAGTGGTGCCGGGTTAGGATAGGAATTCTGGGTAGAGGAGGTGGAGACAACATGTTACCTGGTCAACATATCACCTTCATCAGCGTTGGAGGATAGGACACCACAAGAGGTATGGACTGGTAAGAAACCCTTTCTTTCACATCTGAGGCTATTTGGATGTGATGCATATGTACATGTTCCAAAGTAGAGATGAACCAAGTTCGATAGTAAATCTGAAAAGGTCATCTTTATTGGGTATAAGGATGGTTTAAAGGGTTATAAGCTTTGGAACCTAGTAACAAGGAAGGTTGTGTAAAGCCAAGATGTGGTGTTTAGAGAGGTGAAAGATGTTATTAAACATGAAGTCCAACCAAAGGAACCTGAGAAGATAGAGTTTGAGCTCAAGGAGGAAGAATCAGACTCTACAGCAGTGGAGGAATCAGAAGATGAGGAGCCACAAACTTCGGGTGTGAGAAGATCAGTTCAAGAAAGAAGGCAGCCAGAAAGGTATAGTCCATCTTCTTTCTATTCAAATTTTGCTTTATCTACTACTGATGATGGTCCCAGAACTATGAAGGAAGAAGTAGATTCAGAGGATGGAAAACTCTGGAAAGAGGCCATGGTTGATGAAATGGCATCTTTGCATAAAAATGAGGCTTGGGATCTAGTGGAGTTGTCTGCTAGAAGGAAACCCAATGGTAGGAAATGGGTGTTCAAGAAGAAGACAAATGCAGAAGAAAAGGTGGAGAAATACAAATCTCGGTTGGTAGCAAAAGTTTATTCCCAGGTGCTGGGAATTGATTTTGGTGATATTTTTTCTCTTGTTGCCAAGGTAACTTCTATTAGATTACTTTTATCTATTGTTGCTGCTTTTGATTTTGAGGTAGAACAGATGGATGTGAAGACAACATTTCTTCACGGGGATCTGGAAGAGGAGATCTACATGAAGCAACCTAAAGTCTTTGGGGTGAAGGGTAATAAATAACTGGTATGCAAGTTAAAGAAGTTTCTGTATGTGTTAAAACGGTCACCAAGGATGTGGTATCAGAAATTTGATGCATTTATACTCAGAGTTGGCTTCACCAGAAGCAAAGTAGATCACTGTATGTATTTTAAATTAATTGTTGACCGTGTTATTTATCTGGTCTTCTATGTGGATGATATGTTATTGGTTGGAAATGACAAAGAAATTATCTGGGATTTAAAGACCCATTTGTCCTCCAAATTTGACATGAAAGATCTTGGTGGTACGAACCATATTTTGGGCGTGGAAACTAAAAGAGGTCAGACAAAGAGGAAGCTCTAGTTAAACCAGAGGAAGTATGTCGAGACAATATTGTAGAGGTTTAATATGCAGGATAGTAAACCGGTGAAGGTTCTTATTCTTGTAGGTGTAAAGTTATATGTTGAACAATGTCCCAAGACATAAGAAGAGGAAGAGGACATGTCCTGTGTTCCATCTAAAAGTGCAGTTGGTAGCCTAATGTATGTGATGGTCTATGCTAGACTAGACATTGCACATACAGTGGGAGTATTGAGTAGGTTTATGTCAATACCAAGGAAGGAACACTAGATAGCAGTGAAGCAGGTTTTTAGGTATTTGCATGGCACTAGTGATTATGGTTTGTGCTACCAAGGAAGACCAGGATTAGACAGAGTGTTGGATATTTGTGTCTTTGTTGATGCAAACTAGGTTAGAGATCTAGATCAGAGAAGATATACAAGTGGGTATGTGTTTAACCTATTTCAAGGTGCAGTCAATTGGATGAGTAAGAAATAATTTGTAGTATAGGGAGGTATAAGGATAGACTGTGACAGCCAAAGTGCAATTTTATTGGGAAGTAACCCTGCTTACCATTCAAAGACAAAGCACATTGATGTTCAGTATCACTTTGTGAGGGATATGATAGAAGACAAAAGGCTGTTGCTAGTAAAGGTGCAAACTTTGAAGAATACTGTACATGCATTGACAAAATCTATGAGCTCTGAGAAGTTCTCTTGGTGTAGAGAAATAATGGGCATTGCAGGGCTAGATAAATGACTAAGCTCTCTTGTGGCCCCCTATGGAAAGAGAACAACAAGTGGGAGAATGTTGGGTTGTCTTATTATTTCCACGACTGGCCCACATAGTTAACCGGGGGGTTAGAAGGGGGGTGGAGGCCCCCTTTCATTGCGCTGATTGCGTAGCGGGGGAGTCACAGGGGGTTTGAGGGGTGAAGGTAACCCCACTGTATGGGATCCCCTATGTTAGGTTGGGCAGACCTACCTATGGTTTTGTGCATGATTTTTGCACATGGTTTTGGATGCGATCATTTTCAGTCCATAGTATTGGATGCGAAGGTTTTCGGTCCATGGTATTGGATGCTTTGACATGTATAAATATGTATTGTAACATTGAAAGATATATATAATGAAAAACTATGCTGGTAGTCCTGGTTTTGGGATCCAGGGGAAAATATCTGTGTATATGTGTTTTATGTGTTATGCTCTCGCATTGTTTATTTTCTATGTTTTAGAATTCGTATGTAGGTAATTTCTATATGGGGTTAAAACCTACAATATCAACTACCATATGCCCCATTATTTTTGTCTTCATGTCAATGGCTGATCTGAAGTCTCCTTATTGTTGCAATTCCGATAGACTCTAAAGAAATATTGCATTAAACTCTTCTTGTTTCTCTTATGCCTATATGATACTATCATTATCTTCCCTACAACTCGTTATTTATTCCTTCAATCTTCTCAATGTATCTACAAAATCAGAAGAGTTCAAAGCATGCTGCTCATCTAATTCATAGGGAGAGTCCTTGTAATCTACCATCTTGCTATTCATTTTGGCATTTTTTCCTGCAAGGCATAATATGTCAGTTAAACCAACTTATAAAAAACCAATGTACCTTGGTATAATTTTAGGAGGTTACCTCATTTACAATATCATACAAATCAGTGTGATACATGTATAACATATTCATAACATCATAAAAAAATATACAATTAAGTGCATCAACACATAAACAACATTCTACTTAGAGTCCAGTCATTGATGCATGACCATATCAACTACACAAAAAATGACCACATGCATGACAAAAAAACTATTATGCCACTCTACACATGGCCACACATAAACATCAACATGCATAAGCAATGCATAAGTAACCACACACACAGATGGATTGTGCAATCAAGCATAAGCAAGCAATACTTGTAACCAAACCTATGAGAATGATTCATGTAATCAAGCATACAAGAATGTAACCAAACATACAAGAATGGAATCAAGTGACATATAACAACATGTAAAAATTCATGCACTCGTGGCAATGCTCTCCACAATAATGTTGAGGAATCTAAGGAAACATTACATTAATGATTATTCTAACTATGATAACTACTTATGATGTCTTTTTACTTATTAGGATTATCTTCATCTTCTTATTATTATAGTTTTTTCTTTAATCATCAAACAACTACTAAAACAAGAAGATCAACAAGATATAAGTACACAAGATGTAGGCTCCAAGTGAGGGAAACCCCCCCCCCCCCCCTCTTGAAAGGAAAACCATTCAATCTCTTCTTATTGACTCTCTATTGACCAATACCAAGACCCTTGACCAACACTGAAGCCCTTCCAAGACCAAGATCAACTACTCAAGAATGGGATTGCTTCACTGCTTTCCAAACCCAGGATAATCTTTTCTAGCAACACTACTTTGACCTCCAGCCATAACATTTCAGCCATAACTACATATCTGCAACATTGGTCGCCCGGTAGTAGTTGCTACTTCACACATGTGGACTAGAACTCCTTTTTCTTTGCCTCTAGCTACCTAGTTTGACCTAATTTGTCTTCTGGATCTAGAAGGGGACTTTGTTGGCCCTTCCTTCAACTCTTTTTCACCAGATCAAACCTAGACAATGAAACCCTAGCCAAGAAGTAGAAACCCTAACAAAAAGCTACATAATTTCAACCTTGTTCTTTGCACATGCGGAGAGAAATAGAGAGAGAGAGGAACCCAAAACAATCCTTCTCTTTCTTCTACCTTCTTCACTACCCTTTTCTCCTTCTTCATTCGCATGAGAGAGAGAGAGTAAAGAATTTGTCCAAATTAGGTCAAATTGTCCCCTATATATAGGTCTTCCAGGGGTACGAATTCCAACTTCTAGGCCAACTTAGCAGGCTGGCAGGATGGTAGGCCGACTTCATCTTAGAAGGCTTAGTAAAATACAAAGTAATTCGTTTTAGAATCTACAAGATTCTCAATGGGATCTCCATTATATGACAATGCCCCTATTGGAGTTCTTGACCTTGGAAAATCCTAAACACACTTTCAATTAGTGCTTGACCTATAAAACAAATTTCTTGGGCAAGAAACCAAAGCTCAATAATAATAATAATAATAATCACGTTTCTTTCTTTTACAAAATACAAGAATAAAGGGTACATTTCATACTTATGAAGACGAAACCTAGTTAGACTTTCTTCAACACTCCCTCTTAATTAGGGAGGTATTCATAAATGGTAGATGGTTATTATCAATATTGAAGAGATCTCATAAGAAGATTCAGACTAGTAATCCATTTGTATAACATCGTTATAAACAACATTGTCATATATCAAGGTCATGACTAACAACTCTATCTCTCAATAGATCAGAGCACAATCTTGGCAAGACCAATGATTATAGACACCTTAATCATTGTTTCTCAAGGTACATACCCACCTGGGTGTTCACCGACTATAACCTTCTAGGACTATTTTTTTCTTGGTTCCCCAACCATCAAAGAATATCAGTCCTCTTGCATACTTTTATCTTGGATGACTTACCACATCCTCAAATATTATCGAATGCTAGATGATTACTGAATCCTCCATTCTTTCATCCAAAATGAAGACAAAAATAATGTGTCTATCTCTCCCTCTCAACTAGGGAAGATATGTCAACCAATCCAAGTTGTTTTCTAAAATACATAAGCTTCTTATTGGGAGGATATTTTTTCAAAATATCAGCAGTTTTAACATCGGTGGGGATACACTCCAGCTTCAGTACACCATCTTGTAACAACTTTTGAATGTAGTGGTACTTATTGCTTATGAGCTTTATCTTTCCATGAAATACCAGATCCTGAAATAGACTTATACAACTGGAATTATCTCAATGTATTACAGTAGGATCCAATAGTCTTGTAAACAGATTAGATAACACCTTTCTCAACTAGACCAATTCCCTGCTAACTTTACAGGTTGCAATGTACTCAGCCTCAACACTACTTAAATCCATTGTCTTTTTCTTTCTACTAATCCAAGAGACCATGGAGGATCCCAAAGTAAACTATCCTCTTGTAGTGCTTCTTCCATCCTTCTCCCTGCCTCTCTAATCGGAATAAGTAAATCCTTGTAGATGACCATTTTTTCATTTTCTATACTTGAGGTAGTGGTCGACAGTTCCCTGCAGATATATCAGTATATGCTTGGCATCTATCCAATTGTCATGTCTAGGCTACATTTTAAATTGACTAAGAACATTTACTGCAAAACATATTTCTGGCTAAGTATTCACCAGATACATCAGGGAGCTAATTAGTTGTATGTACTTAGTAGGATCCACTAGGTTGGATTCATAATTCCTTAATATTTTCATGCTTTTCATCGTCAGATTTGTCAAGGGTTTGCATTCCATCTTATCAAACATTTTCAATAGCTCAATCACATACTTTCCTTGTCCCAGGAAGATTCCATTTGGTTCGTACAAGACCTCTAGTCCTAAATAATAATGCATAAGTCCTAGATCCTTCATATCAAATTTTCTTGCGAGAATTTTCATAGATTATTGCATTCTTTCTTCATTACGAGTTAATAGAAGATCATCTACATATAGGAGAATGATGAAAAGTTCATCATTATCTAATTTTATGTATATATTGGGATCTTTCGTGCTTTTCCTGAAACCCAACCTTTGCAAGTGTGCATCCATTCTAGCATACCATGTCCTAGGAGCTTGCTTGAGGCTATAGAGTGCCTTCTTCAATCTGCATACATGAGTTTCTATATCCTTTACATCAAATCCTTATTCTTTTTCTATTTAGACTTCTTCATCTATGGTACCATTCACGAATGTTGTTTGACATTCATTTGATGTACCTTCCATCTGATTCATGCTGCCAGAGATATTAGAGGTCGGATCATGGTATACCTAGCTGTGGGAGAAAATGTCTCTTCATAGTCGGTGCCTTCTTCCTGAGAGAAGCCTCGAGTGATGAATCTAGCCTTGAATTTATCTATGATTTCATCTACAACATGCTTGATCCTGTACAACCACTTAGAGGTTACCATTGATTTGTTTTCCAACCTTGGCAAAATTTTCTAGACTCCATTCTTCATAATATATTGGTGTTCCTCATTCACTGCATTCTTCCATTCTTTGTGTTTTTTTGCTTCTTCGAAAGTGGAAGGTTCATCTTCAATGAACTTTGACATGTATGCAACATATCTTGAGTATCTTTTTGGTTTTTTTTCTCGCCCTTAATCTTCCTCTTGTGGTGTGACCTTCTGCTTCTTGAAGTGTAGAAATTAATGAGTTAGTTCTCTTTCTTCTTTCAGGGAGAGAGATTGGTTCACTAGGTCCTTATTCTTCAATATGAGAGACGTATTATTACTTATTAACTTCTTCCTCAAATGTAGGAAGATCCTCCTCATTAGAATTGGATAGGAGATCTTTGGATTTCTTGAAGGCAATGCTCTCATAAAAAAATATATCTCTGCTTACTTCTATTTGATGCCCTTCCTTTATGTAGATACTATATGCCTTGGAAGAGTTTCTATATCAAACAAATATTCCTTTGTTTATTGTGGAATATATCTTCTTTATTTTGTCCTTGGGAATGTGAATATATATAGGAGACTAAAATATCTAGAGATGATCAATATTTGGTTTCTTTTGAGTGAAGACTTATTTTGCAGTTATATTTCTATTTAACTTGTGGGGACTTCTATTTTGAATATATCTTGCAGTCCTAGTTTCTTCTGCCCATAGGAATTCCAATATATCTTGATCATGGGACATAACCTTGACACTTTCTTCATTCAACTACTCCATTATGCTCGGGATTGTATGGAAATGTAAGATCCCTCTAAATCCTAGCCTCCATATAGAAAGAAATGAGTGCTTTGGAAGTATACTCGCCTCAATTGTCTGACCTTAGAATATTTATCTTTCTTTCTATAAGGTTTCCTACCTCTACATTGAATTCTTGAAATTTTACGAATAGTTCGTCCTTGGATTTAAGTAAATAAACCCAATTTTTCCTTGAATTATCATCATTTAAATTAACATAATATAGATGACCTCTAAGTGATTTAGATATGGGACCACATATATCAGAGCGGATGAGATCTAGAATCTCTTAAGCTCTAGATGTACTATTTCCAAATTATTCCTTTACATTCTTTCCTAGAGCACAACCTTTGTAAACTCCTTCATGGTCTTTTTTAAGATTTGGTATCCCATTTACAATGGATTTTGGAGTTGGCAATAGATTTCATGAATATGGCCCAATATTCTTTGCCAAAGTCCACACGGACTTATGTTAATGTGGACAAGTGCTTGATTTATAGGAGATGAGAGTCTATAGAGTCTTCCTTCTCAAACTTCAATGGTTCTAGATTTCTCAACGCTAGAAAATTTACCCCAAACCACTACTCTACCATCTATAAAAGCAACTCTATATCCTCTTTCTTCCAATTATGAAATAGAAATAAGATTTTTGCACAAACCTGGAACATATAGAATGTTGTTGAGATGAATTTTACCTCCTCCTTCCAACTCAATTGATGTAGATCTAATGCCTTTTAATAGATAGCTCTTGTTTTCACCAAGCTCCACAGTGTATGAGGACATTCCTTTGGATAGGATTTTTAGTTACTTGTGATATCGAGTCATTTGTCTTGAACCTCCACTATCTATCACCCATATAGTTTCAGCTTGAAATGTTTTGGTGAGGGTTGAGAACAATCCTTCATTCTTTGAGGTTTTTCAATCTTTCTAAGAAAAGAGGCTATTCCAGATTGCCTTGAAACGTTTCTTGATGAGACTTGTTAATGATGAACACTTATCTTCAAGATTCTTCAATAGAGTTGACCTTCTTGATGCCTTGTGTGAACCATAACTTTGATTCCATGTTGAAATGTAACAATCACATCGAATGAAAGTATAAGAGACACACATGTACCTGACATGCATGCATGGCCAACACACAACCCATGACTGGTGAACCATGCTCTGATACCACTCTGTCACACCCTCCTCCCACATCTACCCATGTATTTGTCCAACTGGGGTAAACATGCAACGAGAGGCTACTATGGTGAGAAACGACCTCCTCTGTGACCTTAAGGAAAAGGAATGGAATGAAACACAACAAACAAACCTTCCACATTAGCTATAGGACCTTTGAGAACCATACCAACACTTCAGGTAACTTGCCTCTGGGTTCCACAAAACCTTCTAGTCACTTTCCCTATCGATGCTCTCATGCTATGGGCATGCTAGCATCCAAGGACCTTTGGTTGCTCTCACAATCCTGCATGCTAACGTCCATGGATCAATTTGTATAGTTCTGTGTGAACATCCTTGGGATTTGAGCCACTTTTTCTAGCCCAGAGCCCAGGTCACTGCCCATAATGGAATGATATCTTAAGAGTAGTAAAATAATAAGGAAAGAATGAAGTAGAAGAACTTATTTAAGAATTCCCTTAATCAAACCCCTACTAGGCATGGCAGGCATTTCGTGAAACATATCACAAATATGAAAGTTGTAGGTGTAAACAAAAAAAATTAATCGTAGGGATCTCATACTTATCTGTTAATTGATAAGAACCATTGTTCCCTCATGTATTTTCTTACATTATCATCTATTAATTCATAGATACATTATCCATTCATTTACAAGTAAAAACATACCGAGAGCCATACATAATTACTCTCATAAAACATACATATAACTAGCATAGAAAAAAGAAAAATATCTTAAACATATCAA
The DNA here is from genome assembly GCA_000404065.3 of Pinus taeda. Lineage (NCBI taxonomy): Eukaryota > Viridiplantae > Streptophyta > Pinopsida > Pinales > Pinaceae > Pinus > Pinus taeda. The sequence continues at coordinate 17,887 of APFE031383673.1, forward strand.
CCATAAATTCCACATATAAACCAGTACATTTACACATGAAAACCATGGGAATAAATTTCTTATTAATGAATGCAAAAACCAACCAGAGATGGAACTACCACTTTCCATCCGAGCATAGATTGGCTGAGCCAAGTCTATATTCGACCAATCTTCCACGTGCCATATTCCAAGCATGAATGTGGGACTTATAACCAACCCAAAATAGCTAAACAATCATGGATCCTACTAGAATTATCCACCTACACCATGAGGAATTTGAGTGCCTCTTAGTCTCTCAAGCTTTACCGTAATCCACAGTCTGATCTAGGGATCACTAGGACCTAGACTGAAACTCACTATGTATGCTTTATGATACATCCTGTACATGGACTACTAGGCCCAATAGAGAGAAATCCACCTCTTATATTTACCGTATATCCCACTACTCACTAGAAATTATTCTTTGGCCCATCAAGGCACGCAATCCTATATTTATCGCAACTCATAGTCTGGCTGAGGGGTTACTAGGCCAGTTAATTTACCATGATCCACAGTCTGGTTCAGGGCAAAATAGTTGATGTGTTTTTCATTTTGGATATGCACCCAACCCAGCTTCAAATCCATTTGGCAATGCAGACCAATTGAAGTATGAGAACCCATCTCATCAAGGCTATGAGGAAATGGCAAGGTTAGGATGAAAACAATGTCACACCTGGACAAACCCATACCATGACAAAAGACAACCACATGCAATAACATACATGCAAAATCTAGCAAGGAACATAGACATGCAAATTGATACCTACAAAGAATCGTATTGCGGCTAGTTGATCCTGCCTTTCCCTACTTGATCTTTACTTCCTCTTGCCTTCTTTGTCTTTCTTGCTCCAATTCCAAATTTCTCCATGAAATCTCTAACTATCGAAGAGTGTGAGAAAGAGAGAGAATAATGAGAGAGGTGCAAAACTGAATTGAAAAAATCTTACTGACTGATTCTCAGAAGCATTTTTATTAATCAAGCCTATATTTCCATCATTTTCCATTGTTTTCCTTCAATTTCCTCCTCACATGCAACTTGTGACCTTTCACCTCCCCTTTCTACTAATTTCCATTATTTTCATAAATAAATGTGCCAAAATTTTCATTTTTCCATTCAAAAGCCTTAGTCATTTCCTTTGCCAATCTACCTAGCCATAAACAACCAAATGAACAGCCCCTAGGATTTCTTTCCCAACATTCATCTTGGAATAATGTCCCATCAATTGCGGTTATTATTTTTCCTTTATCAACTTTTATTATATGGAATTTTCACCAGGGCTGTTACTCCACTACTTCTCCCCAAATGATGTGAGGTACATATTCTTTGTTGACCATAGCTCTGGCCATCTCATGAATTGTTCTATTCTTTCTCTCAACTACTCCATTTTGTTTCGGATTTCTAGCGACAAAATATTTCCTCCTTATGCCATGCTCTTCTCACAATTCTTCAAACTCTCTTGAAATATACTCTCCTCCTCTCTATGATATTAAGAATTTTATCTTTATATCATTCTCATTTTCTACATGACCTTTAAACCTTTTAAACAATTCAAACAATTCAAATTTTTCCTTTCAGAGCATGATCCAAGGGGACCTAGTAAAATCATCAATAAATAGCATAAAATACCTCTCTCCTCTTGGAATTTTTTCTCTGCTTGGGATGAAAATTAGCTCCAGTGGTCTAGATGAAGATAATTTCTTTATCCTCAAATGATTTATAGTATTCTTACAAAATTGACATGACTTACATATTAAATTGTTAGACCTTGGCAGTGTTGGCAATCCTCTCTCAACTCCCAGTTCTTTTATTCTTACCAGACTATCAAAATTCATATAACCAAGTCTATTATGCGATAACTAGGTTTCATTTGTCTTGCATAGGTAATAGCTTATTGTGGAGTCATCAAACACATATATAGTGTTATGCGTTCTCACGACCTTCCCGACTAGTTTTCCATACTTTTCTTGGCGGATCTCATAGTATTTGGATTGAAAGGTCGCATTATAGCCATTAACACACATATGCCTTACACTAAGAAATTTATTATCGAGAACTTCTGCATACAACAAATTTTGGGGTTTAGTCCTTTCATCAAGGCTCACTATGCCCTTACCCTTAATTCTTGCTAGGCTATTATTGTCGAAAGTGACATTGTTACTACTGTCGTTTTCTTTTAGTGACAAGAATTTTCTTTTATCCCTAGTCATATTATTGGAACTACCACTATCTAGATACCATATTTTCTCTTGATTATGTGCCAACAAAGTAAGCCCACATTGCATTTTCTTTCCAAACTTGCATACCAATTTCAACTTGTCCTTTGAAATGGTTGGATGACAAGTGTTTTGGGATTTGTATGGATACACAAACCTTACTCTACATTCAATTGTCTTGTTCCCAAAATTATTTCATTTGAAGCATTCAACATCATCCATTAGGGGAGAGAAGGGATTTGTATCTTTCAGAGGAGAGTTTTTAGGATTTTAATTCTGATACTTATTGTATCTAAAATTCTAATCTCTTTCGACCTTGACCCTTCTACAACCAACAAATTTATGCCCAAAGACATGACATATATAACAATTAGAATAAAATAAATGGGAGTAGATGAAGTTACATAGCTCATGGGTTTCTACATGAAGGTACCCCTATTTTCTTGCAATTGATTCATTCTTTGGTGGTGTGACTCCTTTGGGAAATTGGAATTATTATTATTCCACTGATGGGCTCCTCTCTGGATTTGTACCATTTTGCCTTCGACGATTATTTCTTGATGCATCTTTGCATCGCTTTGAGGTTCCTCAAATCCTGTGGACTTGAAGTTCACCTTCCCCATAGAAGATTACAGTTGTTTAGAGTATCCATACATGTTTTGTGTTATGGATACCTTTAACTATTAAAAATATGATCTAGATTTCTCTTTTCTTTTTCCAAATTTTCATTTATACCCATCTTGGTCTCCAATCTCCCAAGCTTCGTTCTCAGAGAGAAAACTTCAACCTCAAGACTCGCAATTTTCTTCCCATTCATGGATTAAATCATTAAGAACTTATTCTTTTCATTTAGCATATTATAATTTTACTTTCAGAGAGAGAATTTCATCTTTGCATATTTTGGACATCATTTCCTTCTTTAAATTGAACAACTCCTGATTTAGATGTTTGTTCTATTCTTCTAGTTCCTCACAACTTCCTTGTTTTTATTCTAGTAAAAGAGATAACTTGTCTTTGCTTTTAAAGGCTTCTTTTATTTTTTCTTTTTCATAAAAATATTCCTCATTTTTTGAGTTGTACATACCTTTTTCAACACACTGAAAATATTTTTTTAGCTAGTTGTACTTCCTCCTGGTCTCTTTTTAGCTACTTGTACTTCCTCCTAGTCTTTGTTAACTCATCAATTGCACTAATGAGTTCCCCTTTAATGTCCAATACTCCTACTTCTTCTTCTTCCTCCCCTTCAGAGTCAGTAATATTTTGTTTCTTCAAGTCTGCTTAAAATTCCATGATTAAATACTCATTCTAATCATCTTTTGAGGAGTTCTCATTGTCTGACTTTGTTGAAAAGTTATACTCTTTGTAGTGGAGTCCATTTTTCTTAGAGAGCTTCTTATTCTAATTTTTCTTAGGTATTTTTCTAAAATTTTTATCATTTTCCTTTTCTATCCTTTCTTTGTATGGGTATTTGGATAAAAAAATGTCCAACTCTTCCATAGTCAAAGTATTTAAATGGAAATTTCCCTTTATACTTTAATGAGCCACATTTTAGTTTCCTAGCAAATTAAGACAACTCTTGATCAAATTTATAGCTAGATCAATCTTGATGATCTATGTGTTCCTTAGCCTTCTTGGACACCTTGAATGTTGTGTCTTTTTCTTCACTCTTCCCTTTTCCCACTCTCATATCATAGGTTGTGAGAGTACCATGTAGCTGGTACATCCTCAAATTGTTTAGATCATACACCTCTTCAATGGTATGAACTTTGGCATTAAATCTCATGGGTAGATATCTTCACACCTTTTGAATAATTATATGTTCTTTGACAGCTTCACCGAGTCCTCTGATCACATTGGTTACTTCATCAACTTTGTGGAAATATTATGCTCTGCTTTCTTCTTCACTCATTATTAAGCTTTCAAACCTCATTCTAAAGGTCTGAAGTTTGTCTTGCTTGGCTTTATCATCTCTCTCATGACTTTGATTGAGCTTGACCCACTCTTCCTTAGTAGACTTACAGTGCATAACTTATACAAGTTAAGATTCACTAAGGCCAAAGAGAATGTCATTCTTGGCTTTAGATTTATTTCCATAGAAATTTTTACCATTTGCATTAGTGGGAGGGACATAAAGGACAACATAATCAACCATTACAGAACACCAAACATCACCTTCTAGGGACATAAGATAGGCTTCCGTCCTAACTTTCCAAAAGGCATAGTTTGTCCCACCAAAGTCTTGAATCATACATGAGTAATAATCCTAAATCATTTTCCTACACATAACTCCTTATGTATCTACCTTATAGTGGTTAAATTGTTCCTAAAGGAAGTTGACTCTGATACTAATTGTTGGAATAACAAATTACCGAAGGGTGGGGTGAATCAGTAATAGTGAGATTCTGTGAGATTTAAACACAATTATTTTTTCTTTTCACTATTATATGTTGCTTAAGAGTGCATTAATAGTATTTTACAAATAACCAACGATATAAGCCATTCACATATACACATATTCCATCAAATGATCAGTCCACACATATTAACCCAGGTGTTTTTACGTGGAAACCCAAATGGAGAGAACAACCAATTTGTTTGTTGTTATGATGTAAATTAAGCACTTACTTAATTACATCAATTTCTTTGTGAGCACCCACTCAGTGGAGGCACCAACACCCTTAAGATAGAATGCCACAAATTTCCTAGAGGCACCAACCTCTTATGAATGCATGCGACTACCTATTCTAGATATTTCTCTATCTTTCATACAATTTTCAAACTAAAAACATAGGCTAATACATTTACACATAAATAGAAATACAATCTAATTTGGTACCAACTCCTTTACTTCACCTCTGCAGTTATCCTTTGAACCATGCTCCCTGCTACTCAACCAACCCTGGTCACTATCATCCACTTCACTGTATCTCTGCTACACACTTGGACAAGTCACCTTCTCACCTACACACTCATAGTGTTGCACACTTTAGCTAATAGAAAATCTAGATTCACCCGTCTTCAAAATTTCTCCCCACTATTTTGTTTGTCTATAGTGCTAGGAACGGTGTTTTCTCTACAGTCATCCACACTACCCGAGTGTACTCAACACATGGCTTCCCATACTATAGTCACTTCTATTTTTAGACATGACAACTAAGTTAATGTAGAGAATGGGCTTCTGATTTTTTTCTCATGCTGAGAATTAAATCTTAGTTAAACTGCTGAATTGAGGAGCTCCTCCATTAATATATGTGTAAACTCACATTCTGGATTTCCTTCTTTTCGCCTTAAGGTACATAGGACTAGAGGAGACTAATAAAACCTACCATATGTTTCATTTAATTGATCATAACTTGTAATGAAGCTCATCGATGGCTATCTCTGTTTCACAATAGGCTCTGTTATATTTCTTTGCGCATCATCGTTCTTCACTCTCTTGAATCAAATATCTTGGAAATTCACCTTGGTTAACATCATCCCATCGTTTGAATTCAAATTGTTGTTGACTTTTCTTCATGCTTAGAGGTGCTAAGATATTCCCCAGCTGCCGACTCATCCATTGATACATAACCAACTTATGGAAGAAGGTATATTTGTCACATCTATAAAATATGTAACATAGTGTCCAATATTTTCCAAATTGATAGTCCTAAATTTTTTTGACTTAAGCCCAGTTTTGTCAAGCCCTTTAACATTTTTTGTCCATAGCACCAGGTCTCTATGACCATTGGCTAGGATTTTGGGTGCTAAGACCCTTTTTAAGCTCTTCACAAGTCAAATTAATTTGTTAATGACTACACACCATTGGTCTCATTTCTACGAGAAATGAAAAAGGCCTGATACTAAGGCCCAAGCTCCAAAGCCTTACACCTTTATCCTAAAGTTTCTTTAACCTACACAAAGAAATTCCCTTGGGTAATCTCCTCCATGCAACGTTGTCATGTGGGGTTGCTGATTTTTCTCTCCTATTCACTGCAACTGACCACCTCTCAGTGTGACGTGTCCCAATGAATTTTCTTTTAGCCTTCCATATTAAACTTCTAGGCTCCGTACCTCCAAGATGAGTTGTCCTATAGGATCCACATGCTGTATCGAGCCGCCAATGAAAAATGTAGCTTGGTTGAACCAACTGCCACGTTTTCGTGGTGCTTCTTCCTGGTGCATTTGCTTGTGTGGCTTTCTATTCCTTCTAGAATAGGCCAACTAGGATAATGTCATGCTTATGTCATCAACCCCACATCGTGCCTCCTTATTGGTGACACGTGTCACCTACATTTGGGCCCTTAGACCACTTAAAAATGCCTAATATTCATGCCACATGTCCTTCGTACAACTACTCTTCTACCAGTATCATCTCCTCAGAGCTAATAAAATACTAGCACCTATCATGTTATTAGAGAGGAGAGAGAAGAGACTTGGGCCCTTGGTTTTGCACTCATTTTTGTTTTTAAACAAAAAACCGTCGAGTTTAAGGAACTAGCCTCGACACCTCTCCATCGTGGTGTGTGGTATTAAGGGGATTGGTCTCAAAGTGGTTCCCCGCCATTTATCTACACGATTAGCAGCATGCGAAGCCACCTCCCAATGCCTCGAGGCATGACCAAACTTTCATCTATAAGGATGTTGGAATGTTGTCATATGGCCCAATGCATATCTCTCGAAGCTTAACCTTGTTCTCCCTAAACAATTTTTTGGGCTCACCCTTAGCGGGATGAGTTATTGGATTAGGGACCTCTTTCTCAACTCTGTTTGCTTTGTGGTGTGCTTTCATGTCCAAACGTCTATCTCTTAGCACATTCACTATGTGCGTCTTAAGGCTCTGTTAGCATTATACTAGCAGGCTTCCTCTACTGGGCCACACTGTAAAGTGGTATCTAGTTGCAACCAATGGGAAGCATCTCCATTGATCTGCTAGAGTTCCTCTTCTAACTGAAAAATGCATCATGGTACTTTAACTTATGTTTCATTTAAAAAATTTCGCAGTATATTCGCCAGGTTAACGCTGCTCAATGGGCTCCACCTAAGCCCATGAAACTACTTCCCACTACTTTCTTGTATGCCCATATCCACTCTATGCTTCCTTTTGCAACTTTATCTGTAGTTTCACTCATTATGGCCACTACAAAACATTGTCACCACTTTGACCCAAGGCCACATTTAACTCTACCACCATACTTTGGGGAACCTCAACTCTAACTACCAATAAGTTGTGACCCAAGAGGCCTATTTGTAGACATCAATATATCGTTCAAAAAATATTTCCAAGAATTATCCAACTATGCCACTTTAAGGAGAAGCTAAGATGATCTCCTGGGACATCATCTCCTCCAAATTCTCAGACTTCCTATACATCACAACCTGATCCTCATTTCCAACATATGTTTCCTCTGATATTAATGCTAATTTGGTTAACATCAATTCCAACATACCAAGTGCCACCAACCATTTAGACAATGCCAACTTTCCAACACTTTTCACTCTTGATTTTTTTTCTTTGACCCATTTAAGTCTTATCCATTTTTTTGTAAAGTTGATAGTTTATTCATCCTTTAAGCATTGTCTTTGAGTTCCTTCGTGTTTTTCTAGTTTCCGTGGGTTGTTAAAATGTCATTATTACTATTACTTCCAACTTCATGGTCTCTAACTACTCTATATAGTTTGTTACTTTTGTGATTTTTTTTATCCCTTCACCATAATTTACAGTGATATCATATTCCATCCTACGTATATATCACATATTTCATAGGTCCCTTCCATATGTAACTATCCCCATTCTCCTAAATTGTCCACGTATCAATCAATTGTTTTCTGTACCTTATATACATACACGAACCATTTCATCTTTCATGTTTACTAATAAAGAATTTATTTTTCCTTTCCAAGGCCATCGTAAATCGTCTTAAATATTTCCATACATATATATTTATGTCTTTCTTGCTTCAAAATTTTCATTGATCACACTCTATGCCACAATCATTGAGGGTATTCAAATATATGAACTTGAAATTTTCTAGTAAATAAGGGAATCAATTCCTAAGATTGTGAGTAAAAGAGGTCACCAATTTATTTATCTATTTATTTGTTTATCCACAAACTCTTATCATTCCTACATAAAGTAATAAAAAATATGCCGAGGACATCCATGGCGATTTCATTCTCAGTCAAAAGGGTATAACCTTTAGCATACATGTGCTTCAGTACTATTGTTAGCATCTATTTTCATGATATAAATATGTGAGTTGTGCTAATATTAATATTAAATATGCCTAAGAAAAATCCTTATTGATTACTTTTTGTATTGTGTTACACTGTATTTGGAGGATAGTAGCCCTTGATTCCTCCTTTAAGTTGTTTTTTTAATGGTATTCATATACCGTAAAACATATTTCATTTTATGTATGTAGTGCATATTCCTAATGCCTAGTGTTAAAACATTTAATAAATGGTTACATATCAATTTGAATCTCAAGATTATACATGTAGAACTCAGGTTGGAGAGAGTTTGTACCTAAGAATACCCAATTTTATTGATTCATAATTTAAGTTCTCATACTCTTATATTATTCCTCACACACCCACTCATATGTATGTTTTTGTATATTTACTCATATATATGTTCTCATCAAAATATCCCAAGTTTTACTAGAATATTCTTTTTATTAGACATGATTTACTTTTACAAAATTTCATATGGAACAATTCATTATAAAGTTTTTTATACCACTTTAATCTTGCTATTTAACGTCTAACACTTACTCAAAACTTTTGTAGTGAGACTATGTATCAGGCTTCCCTTCTATTGTATATCATTCTTGAATAGAACAATTGTACACATCATGATTACATGTAATTTTCATACCATTATAAATATTTAGTCATTTTATTCTTACTCTTGTGATATTGCCTTTTTTTCTATGATATATATTTTAATATTCACAAACAAGTAAAGAATGCATTGTCTATCTTCAAACTTCCCTATTGTAATTAATAGTACCTGTTCTCTACATGTTTTGTATCTTGTACCATATTTTTGTTACTAGACTTATGTCACAACTTACTTCAATTACACTTGTATTATATAGGAAACTTACCTGTGGTAACATATTGTATTACATTTTAAAATTTGATGTTATACCAAATACATACCCCTATGTTTTTGTTAAGGGAAATTTATTCCTCACAACATTCCTTATGTAATATTCAATTTCAAGTGTTCCTGTGTTTCTTTCCACATTTCCCTCTATCCCAATCAATCCCTTGTTAACATCATGTCTTTCTATAGGTGTTGGATTTAACATAGAAGAGATTTGCTTTCTCATATGCATCCCTTGACTGTAAGGCATATGAGCATTATATAATGATAATAACTTGTCAAAGCCCTTAACCTCTTTTTATATAACAAATTAGTTGGAAGATAAATTCTCATTGTATGCATATTTCACTTCTACATCGGACAGAGTAATATATTATGGTAGCAATTTGTATACAGTAGTAGGCAATAAATCCTTTACAGCCTATATACCAATAGATACTTCAGTTCTAAGGAAATTGATTTTATGCCCCTTCCTTGGACATCTGCAATAAATTGTACTTGATTTTCTTTTTACTATCATTACATTTAGGGTCATAAAAAAAATCCCCTATTATTTTGTTATACTATATTCACTTCAATTGCAAACTCAAGATGGCCTAAGGAGGTTGTCTCTCGTCTATAGCAAGTTTTTGTATGGGGTAGTGTTGTTATTCCGTTATAACATTTCTAGTACTGAATACTGAAGACAAAACATTCGTGCATAATCTTTGGACAATATATGTATACTTATTGTATATCTCATCTATTGTATAAAAGTATTTCATTCTCTTTAGATCTATTTAGTTTGGGCAATTTGTTAGTTGCTATGTTTTTATCAATTTACTTTTCTTAGTGCGTCTCACCCTACTATGGTTCTTTTTGAATATATATAAACTTGAAATATTAATATGTTTTATTTTAAACACTCAAAACTTACTATAATTATCACATGATGGATAAGGTCACAACAAGTGTGATTATGGATATCTCTCTTCTGCAATATACTCAAGAATTGTTTTACTACTAGGTGGGTCTAGTTTTGAAGTCCTTTACTCCTTCCTACAATTATATTGCATGAGGTGAAACTTTGTCTTCTATATGCATCTAGGTATGATCTAGAAAATGCTAAATCCTATCTTATAATTGTACATTGGCCCATAGGCGTGAGCATTAAACCTACAACTCTCATACCATATGTATCACACCTAATTTTCATAGGTTATTATTTTTCTTTGCTTGATTTATAATATTGTTAATATTTTTTTTTGTGTCTATATATATAGAAAAGGAGTATATTGTTCTATACTCATGGGTTTGTAGTATCAGCTTCTTAACAAAATTGTTGGTGTTCATCTCATTCGTGTATCATTATTAATGCGTCCTCTTCATTATAATAAATTCATTATGTATTCATGTGGTGTTTCTTCATTAACTACGAATACCCCCTTTATGGTTTACAACCAAACCATCTATTTTAAATAATTTAATTTTAAAGTTCGTTGCCCCACTAAGGTTCGTAGGGCTACGTAACCTAAATACTATGGTCGAACGTAAAAGTTTACTTTCACTTGTATCCTTGTATATTCTCATGGTCCTTTCACTTTTTTTTCCATGGGATTTGGTTGGTAATCACAACTTAATTTGGTGCTTTTTCCCAGGTGGTTATGCATCGTCCACTGGGCATAGTGATTCTGGTCCCCACAACCCTGCCCCTGTGACGGTCCCATGACAAATGTACTATATTGTGGATAATGGTGGAGATGAGTGTTAGCATTATCAGAGGGTTATGACAAAATATTTTCAACCCTAACTAACCAAAGCACTCTTTCCCGTTCATTTTTTTATTTTTCTTTTGGCTCTCTCCGGAACACCGTCCTGCGCTTTTCTAGGGTTTTAAATTTGTAGTGGCCATGTTGTGTTTCCAACAACTGCTCATTCCTTCCTGCTCTTGACAAATGTAAGAGCAAAATCACAGGGGAAAAAGAAATAATCATGCACAACATAAACCAATATGTAGAGATAGAGATTTTAACCGTGGTTCACCTCATTGGAACCAGGTCGGCAATTTTATTAATTAACAGGAGATTACAATAACATAATTTCTCACACCCTCTCAGTCCAAATATATTCTACAGGCTTACATTTTTATAGCTGGGAGTAGAAAACTGAATTATAAATTCTCAATAACTCCTATTAAAAAATAAATGGACTTAATTTAGCAACAAATCCTATTATTATCACATTCATGAGATTTTTTCCAAACTTAATTAACAAAAAATCTTCACAACAAATCCATTTTATGATATGATTTTATTTGGCTCGATATGTGCAGGTAACAAGTTATATGGTTATCATTGTTTATTGTATGTTTTTCGAGGTTACACATTTCAGGTTCTTAATACCTTCTGAGTTGTGGAAATATGTCATAAATTCACAACAATGGCTTGGTTGGCAAGATCACCCTTCTAGTACCCTATTGCGGATGTACAATACTTCTTTTTCGATTCTTTCCAGTTTACTCGTGGAGTTTCAAAGGCAAGAACTGGAATTTCCCCTCCTTTGCCCCTAATCTACATTTCTTTTAATAATTAGATATTCAAAATGCCATTTCTTCTTCGAGGATTTGGAGTGAATGGGGTGCGCTGGTTTCAACTTCTAGAGGCGACGGTAAGAATTTTTCATCGTACTTAATAGGTGTAGATTCTAAATTTGCAGTTGGGGTTTTTTTTCCTAACGTCCTCCATCCATGAGATTCAGGTTTGAAATCTTTCATGATTTGGCTAGAATTTTTTGGTATCATGGGGCTTAGTCACCTATATATTTTTTTGGAGTGATGGTTGAGCAAATTCCCAATAAGTAACAAGATGCGTTATTTCCTTTTATTTTCCCTTTAGAGCGTTCTCATTAAAATTGGCACTTTAAATTTCATATTCAGGTTTGAAATCTTTCATGATTTGGCTAGAATTTTTTGGTATCATGGGGCTTAGTCACCTATATATTTTCTTGGAGTGATGGTGGAGAAAATTCCCAATAGGTAACAAGATGCGTTATTTCATTTTATTTTCCCTTTAGAGCGTTCTTATTAAAATTGGCACTTTAAATTCTAGGTATGAAATTAGGATGGCTTCCTAGAGTTTGAAGTCACTCTTATTTTCCACCCTTGATTTCGGTGTACTATGTTACAGGTCGGCTCGTTATATGCTAACTAAGCTTAGTTGTGGCTTGGAATTTTATTTATTTATTGTTTTCTCATTTTTTAAACCCTAACTAAGGTTTCCACAGGTTTCAATTCTTTCATAGTATTTACCCCACATGGATCAACTTTTTTTCATTCATGGCATTAATAACATTCGATTATGATAATTGGATATTACGATGACAAACTCTTTGTATAAATTATTTTCTATTCAATATAGAAATACACGTGCATTATCATTTTATTTCATTATGGTGAAGTATGGTTTCCTTCCACCATTGTATAAATGAATATTATTTGTTTGTTTAGTGATCTTATAAGTTCGAAAATAGCTTCATTCTCTAGTATTGAAATTGTAGTGCTTATATAGTGGTAGTTTATATAAGGTCTTATAACTTTTATCTTAGGGAAAATAAATTAATTCATTTCCCAATTTAAATCATGTACATCAAAATACAGCACTCGGCCGTCGTTCTGTTGCTTCCGTTTAGTTCCTAAGCCTCAAAACCATAATTGACTCTAATATTAATATTTGTTTTCCTATTTAAGTTCCTGATCCATATATGTATGTATATCAAGAATACTTGCGGTTGCTTTAGGTTTCTATAGTCTCTCCTATGTAATATCAATGGAATCCTTTAATGATATTCGTTTAATGATATTCGTTTACCATACTATTCTGTCCAGAAATTCACATACTAAGTCATATATTTTCTAGGTACCGGTTTAAATAAAATAGTCAAACGAATTTAACGTTTTGTCATGCTATCGTGGAAATATTTCTATTATATAGATTTATAACTTTCAATTAGGCTCACAGCCAAGAGCTCACAATTTTTCTTACCGAATTAAGTTCATGTTTTTCCTTTTTATTTTCCAGAACATATTTTAGTACATATTCTCGTATGGTCAAACTTATTTATCAGCAATTTCCAACCTATACAGAACCTATACCAAATAATGGCGGTGTTAGAGCAAGATGCGCAGCAGATTAAACATATACTCAGCAAATAAAATCAAGCACAGGAGACACAACAATTTAACACGGTTCACCCAACCAATTTGGGCTACGTCCACCAAACATAGGCATCGGAAATCATTATTAATCAAACAGGAGATTACATAATTAATCAAATCCTCACAAACTCTCACACCAAAAAACAATCCGTATGGATACCTATTTTATAGAAAAGAGAATCTAATTGCCTCATAAATCCTCTCACATCAAATTTAGGATGCATTAACTCCCTCCCAACAACCTGGAGCTAATCTAGCAACAAATTCCTATTGTTGTCACCTACTGAGATTTTTGCCTATTTTACATACAACAGAAAATCTCAACAATCTCCACCTTGACAACAATTAGCCTAATGCCTTGTTTTTTTTTATTACTTTATCTTTTCTGCAAGCCAAGAGAAGCCAAACACCATCGTAGCTTCTCTAAAAAAAACTGGTTTCGTGAACAGCACAATTCTCCTTTGTATGCACCTTTTCAAGAGAGACTCCCCTTTCAGTGATAACTTGTCTTACAAAATGGTACTTGATCGGTATATGCTTTGATTTACTATGATAGGCCGGATTCTTAGCCAAATGTATTGCACTTTGACTGTCACAAAATAACTTGATGTTGTTCTGAAACCTACCAAATTCACCAAACAAACCTTTCAACCAAATCGCTTCTTTGCAAGCATGAGAAGCGACAATGTATTCTGCTTCAGTAGTGGATAAAGCAACAATGTTTTGTAGCTTTGACATCGAGCTAATAGCTCCACATGCAAGATTAAAGACATACCCTGATGTTGACCTTCTCTTATCCAAATCACCTGCAAAATCGGAATCAACATATCCGCATACAAATTCACTACTCTTATTGTAAGTGATACAATAACTACTTGTGCCTCTCAATTACTGAAGCACCCATTTCACTGCTGACCAATGTTCTTTACCTGGATTTGTCATATACCTGCTGACAACCCCCACTGCATGTGAAATATCTGGTCGAGTACAAACCATCGCATACATTAAACATCCTACTACATTCGCATATGGAATTCGAGACATATAATCATTTTCTTCATCTGTATTAGGACATAATCTTGAAGAAAGCTTAAAATGAGAAGCTAAAGGGACTCACACAGACTTCACATGTTGTGATAGCCATAGCTTACCATTTCTCCTGTCTCTGAAAATCTCCATGCCCAAAATCTGTCTTGCTGCTCCTAGATCTTTCATATCAAATGTCCTTGCCATCTAAGCCTTCAACTTGTTGATTTCTTTTATGCTTTTGCTTGCTAAAATCATATCGTCAACATATAATACTAAGATAATGAATATGCCATTATTAAATTGCTTAAAATAAACACAATGATCATATTCACTTCTAACATATTTTTGACTCAACATGAAAGAATCAAACTTCTTATACCACAGAAGAGGCGACTGCTTCAGGCCATATAATGACTTCTTGAGCCTGTAGAGAAAATTCTCATTGTGATGCTAAACAAACCCTTCCGGTTGTTCCATATATATTTCCTCATCTAAGTCTCCATGTAGAAATGCAGTCTTAACATCTAATTGCTGCTACTCTAAATCAAGCAAAGCCACTAATGCTAACACAATTCTAATTGAAACAATTTTAATCACTGGTGAAAAAATCTCATGAAAGTCAATACCGGCTTTCTGAGAAAACCCTTTTGCAACCAGTCGCGCTTTGTACCTGTCTTCCATATCATTCACACCCCGTTTCAGCTTGAAAACCCATTTACACCCCACAGTTTTCCTGCCTTTCGAAAGCTCAACCAGATCCCATGTGCCATTCTTACCCAAGGCCATCATTTCGTCCTTCATGGCTGCTTTCCACTTGTCACTTTTCGAACCTTCTATTGCTTCCTGATAGCACAGAGGCTCATCGTCATTAGCAGTAAATGCAACTGAAGTAACATAATCATCATACCCTCTCGGTGGCCGTTTGATTCTTGTCGACCTCCTTAAGGATGTTTCTGGCGCTTCCTCAATTGGCTGACTACCATCTATAGGAACTTCTTGACGATCAGTATCTGAGACCTGTTCATGATCTAAACCTGAACCCTGTTCATGTTCTGATTCTGAAACCTGTTCATGACTAGTATCTGAACTATGGTCATCATGACTATCATTAGAAATGCTATCAAACTGAATCTGCTGAAAGTCAGATACATCATCCTGTTTCAATCTACTATCTACATCTAACTATACAAGAGAGAAGTCATTAAACTTTACATCTCTGTTGATGATGATTTTGCAGGTAGTAGGATCCCACAACCTATATCCCTTTGTTCTAACACCATACCCAACAAAGATATACCTTTTAGACTTTGGATCTAACTTAGTTCGCTGATGTTTAGGCACTAGAGCATATGCATCACAACCAAACACTCTGAGTTTAGAGTAGTCACAAGGGTGTCCTTTCCATACCTCTTGCGGAATCCTGCAGCCTATCGCCGTTGATGGAGATCGGTTTATCAGATAACAAGCTGTTGCCACTGCTTCCATCCACAACTCCTTTTGCAACCCGACATTACTCAGCATACTCCTTGCTCTCTTTAGAAGAGTCCTATTCATGCGTTCAGCAACTCCATTTTGCTGAGGAGTATAAATCGTGGTCTTATGTCTCTCGATCCCTGCATCCTTGCAATAGTTGTCAAACTCCTTGGAAGTAAACTCACCACCATTTTCAGTTCTTAAACATTTTAATTTTCTACCAGTGCTACTTTCTACCAATGCTCTAAATTGTTTGAAAATTGAAAAAACATCAGATTTCTTTTTCAACATGTAGACCCACACTTTCCTAGAAAAGTCATCAATAAATGATACAAGATATGACGAACCACCATATGAAGTTGTAGGGGTTGGACCCCAAACATCTGAATGGATATAATCAAGTATTCCTTTACTAGTATGTTTGTCTGTTTTAAACTTTTGTTTACTTTGTTTTCCAAACAGACAATGCTTACACAAATCTAACTTTCTAGACTTTAGATTTGGAAGTAACTTTCGATCAGCCAAAATTTTCAACTCGCTTTCACGCATATGCCCCAATCTTTGATGCCATAAGTGAATTGATTTACTGTCATGTTCAGACACCATAGACGCATAATCTGATCCTGTACCTCCTTCTAACTGAGATAGATTTCCTACCTTCTTAGCTTTCATAACTAGTAAAATACCTTTGTAAATTTTCATTACTCCATTTGAATCAAGTGCTCCTAATGAAATCAAAATTTTCCTTAAATCTGGTACATGCCTCACATCAGTTAATATTCTAGTAGTCCCATCAAACATTTGTAGTTGTATGCTCCCAATCCCCACAATATTACATGTTACATCATTACCCATGTACACAAAACCATCATCAGTTGATTTATATGTCTTAAACCAGTCTTTATGAATACACATGTGGTTTGATGCACTGGAATCTAACAACCAATGTTTACCATGATTTGACACATTAACTGATAATACTTCATCACTCATACCTGAACCAGATGCCGAATCTGTATCTGGCGTATTTGCCTCCTTCTCTGTCGAAGAATCTGCT
>APFE031383673.1:43019-99294 GCA_000404065.3 Pinus taeda
ATATATACCTGGTGTGTATGTGTTTTATTTAATAAGTCAGAGGGTGTGATTACCAACATCTCTTGGGCACACGAGATTGGCGTAACTTCAAGGTTCATTTCCCATGGAATATTGCACCACTTTGTTTTATGTATGCGGTGTCAAAAGTACTCAATGTTTGTGCTTTGAAAATCAACATTTGATACTCAATTTTTTTGCAACTTGGTGGTAGTATATAGTTGCATGAAACTTGTTTATTAAAGCAAGCAATGTCCAAATTGTGCAGAATTATGCATAATTGTTAATAACGCAAGCAAAGTCCAAGGCTCTTATAAAGTCTTATTAATAGTGAAAAGCGTAGGGAGGCTCCAAACAGTTTCATTTGTGCAAACCACATTCGGTGTTTTTTGGTTGATAACTGGTCCTTTAAAAAGAGAAAAATTATTTACAAATGGGTCGCCTTGGAGCAGTTGATGTGAAAGTTTCTTTTAGGAAAGGCATAGGCAGTTTGTTTTGCTAATTGCTGGTATTGAAACATTGGTTTGTTTTTTGGAGATTATTGTTTTTTGACTGATACAAATGGCGAAAACTCAAAGTGCCCGGTTTGAAATTGAGAAGTTTAATGGCAAGAATAATTTTAAGATCTGAAAGGTGAAGATGCATGATTTTCTTGTCCAACATGGCGTGGCAAAGGCGTTGTTGGGCAAGTCCAAACAGCCTTACAACATCACAGATAGTGAGTGGGCCGAGATGGATGAAAGAGCGATTAGTGCTATTCGACTGTGTCTAGCTGATGATTTCCTGTTTAATATTGTGTTGGAGACAACAGCTGCTGGTTTGTGGACGAAACTGGAGAAACTGTACATGACCAAATCCTTAACCAATAGGATTCTCCTGAAGCGACAGTTGTACGGTTTGCGAATGAAGGAAGGTACATCGATTTCTGATCATTTAAATGCTTTTAATACTCTTCTTGTGCAATTACAAAGTATAGAAGTAAAAATTCCATCCGAGGATAAAGCTATTACTTTTTTGTGCTCGTTGCCCGAGTCATGGGATCATTTTGTTACTTCTATAAGTCTTAGTTCATCAGAAACTATTGAGTTTGATGATGTAGTTGCATCCTTATTATCGGAAGAAACAAGGAGGAAGTCGCATTCTGAAACCTCTACATCAGAAGCTATGATGGTTAGAGGTCGTTCGAAAGAAAGACGCCCCAGGAAGCCGAGCGACTCACGTTCAAAGTCGAAAGGGAAGAGGAGTAAGCTAAAGTGTTGGTTTTGTGGCAAATCAGGGCATTTAAAGAAGGACTGCTGGAAGCGACAGCAGCAAACTTCAAAAGCAGAGTCTTCGACAGAGAAGAAGGAGGCGAATACGACAGATACAGGTTCGACATCTGGTTCAGTTATGAGTGATGAAGTATTATCAGTTAATGTGTCAAATCATGGTCAACATTGGTTGTTAGATTCCGGGGCATCAAACCACATGTGTATCCATAAAGAATGGTTTAAGGAATATAAATCAATTAATGATGGAGTTGTGTACATGGGTAATGATGTAACATGTAATATTGTTGGGATTGGGAGCATACAACTACAAATGTTTGATGGGACAACTAGAATATTAACTGATGTGAGGCATGTACCAGATTTAAGGAAAAACTTGATTTCATTAGGAGCACTTGATTCAAATGGGTATAAAACTGTAATTCAAGGTGGAGTAATGAAAATTTACAAAGGCATCTTACTAGTTATGAAAGCTAAGAAAGTAGGAAATCTATTTCAGTTAGAAGGAGGTACATGGTCAGATTTTGTGTCTAATGTGTCTGAACATGACAGTAGTTCCATTCACTTATGGAATCAAAGATTGGGGCATATGAGTGAAAGAGGGTTGAAAATTTTGGCTGATCGAAAGTTACTTCCAAATCTAAAATCTGGAAAGTTATATTTCTGTAAGCATTGTCTGTTTGGGAAACAAAGTAAACAAAAGTTTAAAATAGGCAAACATACTAGTAAAGGCATACTTGATTATATCCATTCAGATGTTTGGGTACCAGCCCCTACAACCTCATATGGTGGTTCGTCTTATTTTGTATCATTCATTGATGACTTTTCTAGGAAGGTTTGGGTCTACATGTTGAAAAGAAAGTCTGATGTTTTTTCAGTTTTCAAGCCGTTTAGAGCATTGGTAGAAAACAACACTGGTAGAACAATAAAGTGTTTAAGAACTGACAATGGTGGTGAATTTACTTCCAAGGAGTTTGACAGCTATTGCAAGGATGTAGGGATCGAGAGGAATAAGACCATGGTTTATACTCCTCAGCAAAATGGAGTTGCTGAACGCATGAACATAACTCTTCTCGAGAGAGCAAGGAGTATGCTGAGTAACACCGGGTTGCGAAAGGAGTTGTGGACGGAAGCAGTGGCAATAGCTTGTTATGTGATAAACCGATCTCCATCGACGACGATAGACTGCAAGATTTCGCA
This sequence comes from Pinus taeda, assembly GCA_000404065.3. Classification (NCBI taxonomy): domain Eukaryota; kingdom Viridiplantae; phylum Streptophyta; class Pinopsida; order Pinales; family Pinaceae; genus Pinus; species Pinus taeda. The sequence continues at coordinate 45,485 of APFE031383673.1, forward strand.
AGAGGTATGGAAAGAACACCCTTGTGACTATTCTAAACTCATAGTGTTTGGTTGTGATGCATATGCTCTAGTGCCTAAACATCAGCGAACTAAGTTAGATCCAAAGTCTAAAAGGTATATATTTGTTGGGTATGGTGTTGGAACAAAGGGATATAGATTGTGGGATCCTACTACCCGCAAAATCATCATCAACAGAGATGTAAAGTTTAATGAATCCTCTCTTGTACAGTTAGATGTAGATAGTCGATTGAAATAGAATGATGTATCTGACTTTTAGCACATTCAGTTTGATAGCATTTCTAATGATAGTCATGATGACCATATTTCAGATACTAGTCATGAACAGGTTTCAGAATCAGAACATGAACAGGGTTCAGGTTTAGATCATGAACAGGTCTCAGATACTGATCGGCAAGAAGTTCCTACAGATGGTAGTCAGCCAATCGAGGAAGTGCTAGAAACATCCTTAAGGAGGTCGACAAGAATCAAACGGCTACCGAGAAGGTATGATGATTATGTTACTTCAGTTGCATTTACTGCTAATGACGATGAACCTCTGTGCTATCAGGAAGCAATAGAAGGTTCGAAAAGTGACAAGTGGAAAGCAGCCATGAAGGACGAAATGATGGCCTTGAGTAAGAATGACACATGGGATCTGGTTGAGTTTCCAAAAGGCAAGAAAATTGTGGGGTGTAAATGGGTTTTCAAGCTGAAACGGAGTGTGAATGATACGGAAGACAGGTACAAAGCGCGACTGGTTGCAAAAGGGTTTTCTCAGAAAGCCGGTATTGACTTTCATGAGATTTTTTCACCAGTGGTTAAAATTGTTTCAATTAGAATTGTGTTAGCATTAGTGGATTTGCTTGACTTAGAGTTGCAGCAGTTAGATGTTAAGACTGCATTTCTACATGGTGACTTAGATGAGGAAATATATATGGAACAACCGGAAGGGTTTGTTCAGCATCGTAATGAGAAATTTGTTTGTAGGCTCAAGAAGTCATTATATGGCCTGAAGCAGTCACCTCGGCAGTGGTATAAGAAGTTTGATTCTTTCATGTTGAGTCAGAAATATGTTAGAAGTGAATATGATCATTGTGTTTATTTTAAACAGTTAAATAATGGCATATTCATTATTTTGGTATTGTGTGTTGACGATATGCTTTTAGCAAGCAAAAGCATAGAAGAAATCAAAAGGTTGAAGGCTCATATGGTAAGGACATTTGATATGAAAGATCTAGGAGCAGCAAGATAGATTTTGGGCATGGAGATTTTCAGAGACAGGAGCAATGGTAAGCTATGGCTATCACAAAAAAACTATATTGAGAAAATACTTTTGAGGTTTGGTATGAATAACGTGAAGCCTGTGTCAGTCCCTCTCGCTTCCCATTTCAAGCTTTCTTCGAGTTTATGTCCTAATTCAGACGGAGAAAAGGATTATATGTCTCGAATTCATATGCTAATGTAGTAGGGTGTTTAATGTATGCGATGGTGTGTACGCGACCAGATATTTCACATGCTGTTGGGGTTGTCAGCAGGTACATGGCAAATCCAGGTAAAGAGCACTGGTCAGCAGTGAAATGGGTGCTTCGATATCTGAGAGGCACAAGTAGTTATTGTATCACTTACAATAAGAGTAGTGAATTTGTTTGTGGCTATGTTGATTCCGATTTTGCAGGTGATTTGGATAAGAGAAGGTCAACTTCAGGATATGTCTTTACTCTTGTAGGTGGAGCTATAAGCTGGATGTCAAAGCTACAGAACATTGTTGCTTTATCCACTACTAAAGCAGAATACATTGCTGCTTCTCATGCTTGCAAAGAAGCGGTTTGGTTGAAAGGTTTGTTTGGTGAATTTGGTAGGTTGCAGGACAACATCAAATTATTTTGTGACAGTCAAAGTGCAATACATTTGGCTAAGAATCCGGCCTATCATAGTCAATCAAAGCATATACCGATCAAGTACCATTTTGTAAGACAGGTTATCACTGAAAGGGGAGTCTCTCTTGAAAAGGTGCATACAAAGGAGAATTGTACAGACATGTTCACGAAACCAGTTTTGTTAGAGAAGCTACGCTGGTGTTTGGCTTCTCTTGGCTTGCAGAAAAGATAAAATAATAATAACAGGGCATCAGGCTAATTGTTGTCAAGGTGGAGATTGTTGAATATTTTCTGTTTTGAACAAGATAGGCAAAATCTCAGTAGATGACAACAATAGGAATCAGTTCCTAGATTAGCTCCAGGTTGTTGGGAGATGATTAATGCCTCCTATATTTGATGAAAGTGAGTTAATGAAGTTGTTAGATTCCCTTTGTTATAAAACAGGCAACCATTCAGATTGTTTGCTATGAGGGTGAGAGTTTGTGAGAATTGAATTATGTAATCTCCTGTTTGATTAATAAGATTGTCGATGCCTATGTTGTGTGGGCATAGCCCAGATTGGTTGGGTGAACCACGTTAATTCCTGTGTCTTTATGTGCTTGATTTATCTGCTATGTATTTTGTTTAATTAGTTGTGCATCTAATCTCCAACAAAATTTAATATTTTAATAAAATCCCTTAATTAATTATTTTATTGATGCTGAATCATATTGATAAACATTGGCATCAGTTTACACAGTGGGGAAATGTTCTCCGAGTTGTGAAACACTTGACATAAATGCTCTTTTGCACATAATAATTTTAAATGGATATTTGTTTAGCCACGTTCCTCAGCCCGGCCGCATATAGAAAAATGTAAATTCAATGAACCATTATCATGTGGCATAGAAGTGTTGCGCAGAACAATTTTGCGAATAAATTAACTTTTATTGGCCATGCAAAAGTTACTTGTATTCACAATAATTACTTGCGTGAAAAAAATGTATCGAAAAGGTCTATGACGATGGACTTTGATACGAGGATGCAATTTTTTTTATCGTTGGTACGGATATTTAGGAGTTCATACAACTATAAAAGCTTTGTAGTCCACACACATTTATTATTACGGTTACCTTTGTGTTATTAGGAATTTTTTTTCTTTGTTTAAAGTACAGTTTCTAAACTGTGGAGGTTTGCGTAATGAAAACTTGAAAGATTTGCTGGCATTCCAATTGGAGTGTGTTTTCCACTGATTACTTTATTATTAATAGGTTGTGTGTAGTGCAGATATTTTCACAATGAAATCTTGGGACCTTCTTTCACACAATGGATTTTGCTTATAGTCTATACATATGCATTTATGTTATTTGGAAAGTATATGTTAATATTAGATATGTGAAAAATCAATTGCATAGGAGTATATGAAGTGTGAAGTTTCACACAATGAAAGCTTGAAATCTTCTTCCTCACAATAGATTTTCTCCGTAGTCATGAACATATGGATTTGTCTTATTTTTTTTAGTCTTCACTTTAGAATAATAATTTAATTCTTTAAAAATTGTTCTTGTTATTAATATATTATGCATAGTGGAGAGGTTCAAACAATGAATGCTTGGGAGCTTCTTCCATACAATTGATTATTTTGTGCATTTTTAGACATATCCATTTATGTTATTTTTAATGTATAAGTTGGTATTGGTTATGGAGAGGAGAAGTTGCATAGAGATATGAATTTGTGTGAAATGCAGGATGTACAAAAGAGTCTTTCAAGTGTAAGGAATTTTCTAGTAGTCACTTTATTATCAATGGATTAAGCTTTAGAGATTCTTTTGAAAAATGGATTTCCTTTGCAGTCTCGCAGACATGTATTTGTGTTATATTTTTTTATGTTTATGTTAGTGAACGTTGAGAGGTTAGACATCAAATCATTTAAAATGTCAACCCTAAGTATGATTTCTTAGTTTAAGACACTTTAGAAAATGATATCAACATAGTATTTTACTAATATGCTAAAATTGATTCTACTTTGATTAACTAAAGGTACTCTGCCAATATGATGTCAATGTTAATATTGGAAAGAAGGATATGCATAAGAATGGAAGAACAGGCAAAGAAAACCGAGAGAAGTAATTTTAACATTATCTTTTATTTTTTGGTTGAATAAATTGACTATTGTTGACAAATATTTTTCATTTTACTTAGTCTTTGATATATGCTTTAATGTTATAATTGGAAATGTGTGTATGTATGGAATTATGTAATTGTGATTTCTCTGCATTCTCGCAAAATTATTTTCTTTTGCGCTAAATACTTTGTACTTTGTATTTTCTCTCACAACACATACGGAGGTGCCAAGATTTGTTTGGATGCAGCAAGTGCACAAAGATAAAAGCCATAAAAAATATCTCATCTGATTTACGAAATTTAATATTATGTATCATTGTGGTTTTTACTGAAATTTAATATTCATGTTTATAACAAATTATATCTTGCAATCATTATAATGATACTAAGAAACATTAAACTATCGAAATAATCTTCTGCATTCTGAATACAGAAATTGGTATCCGAATTTAGTATCTAAGAATTAATTAATGCTAGGTACTATTATTAATATCCATCCAATAATACATACGCAATCACATTAACATAGATATTCTTTCTACTTGTAAAGATATCGATAATGTTGTATATATCAATATTATAAAATACTTTGTTCGATATTTACTCAGTAGATTCAATTATATATACTAGTTTTAAAATCATGGTATTTAGCATTTGATTGAGTCATCGTGTATTGGGGAAACATAAATGAGTTTAGATTGCAAGTGTTGGCAGTGTTAGTGCTGGTGTACCTCGTGCTAGTGTAGCTGGTACTATTAATGGGTAGCTTTTATCTACACTTGACTAGTGAGAGATGTTAGGCATAGAAAGAGTGCATGTGGAGAAAGTATAGTTAGCTTTTATCTACACTTGACTAGTGAGAGATGTTAGGCAGAGAAAGAGTGCATGTGGAGAAAGTATAGTTAACGAGTTAGATATTAAGCTAAAGACTAAATGATTTTTATGCGAATTGACCTACTTCTATTCCTTACCTTAGAGAATAAACCTATTTCCCAAAATATTTCTCGGCTAAATAGTTTAAGACCCATTTATATTAGAGTGTGCTTATATGAATATGCAATATGGAGATGGATAGTCAGTTTTCTTAAGTTATCTCTTGCATATTACTACCTGGTGTTAGCTTTCTGAAATGGTTCGAAGAAAAAATGACTTTGTGGCAATGTAGTGATGCTAAAAATTTTCGGTATTGTGAAACGTTTATTAAGTTGTTTTGATACTACTCTCTTTTTTTTTAGCATATACTAATATTTTTTTTCATTTACAAATTCTTCCAACATTATCAAATATTCTTAAAATCAATGCTAAAATGCAGAAATGTATTCATAAGCATCAAGAGATTTTCATGCACCACATTTGAAAACTTTGATAAACATTCATGGATTACAATGTTAATTATAGTTACAATGTTCAATTTCACAATTCCTAATGTCCAAACCATTTGGGATATCAAGCTTTTGCAATTTGATTTCAACACTCACACTTTTTGATAGCATAGCTTCATTATGCAAAGCTCTTATTGTAACCTTTGCAGAATTAAGTTATTAGAATTTACTTGAAAAAATTAGTTCATTTAATATCGGATAATACTTGTTTAATTTACGAATATGCAATCATTTAATCCAAAATTGGCAAGTAGAAAAACAATTTTACATACTGAATATCCTGAATAAGCATTAATGCGTTGAATAAATGGAAAAAAGACTTATAGTTATTGGCAAAAGAGCTCTAGTTAATAAAATTGGAATGTGATATAGGGCACTAATAAAATAGTATCTTGATATTGATTTCTAAAGCGTGTGAAATGTATCAATCATCAAATGTAATCATATCAATTGCACTATTTTGAATTGGAATTTAGGTAAAATGATTATCATTTAAATTAACTAATTTAACACTAGTAATTTTGAAATAAACATCAGGAAAATGAGTATTAGAAAAATTAATGTGAATCACTAGTTAATGAATATCATTAAAATTGGTAGTAGTTAAATGACATTTCACATCTTAGCTGTCAATTAGTGACTTAATCCCCAATGATGTTAGGTTATTCTCATATGGAGAGGGTGGAGCTAAACATATCGTTCAATTGATATCATTATGTTTCCATATGTGGAGCCTTTACTATGTGGAGGACCAAGAATGTGTGAGAGAATGAAGGCCATTTTCATAGGTGATGATTCCCTGAAATTGATATGGTTGTTATTACTCCTATAGTCAATTATGTTAGAATTAATGTAGTTGTAGGTCCTTTCCAAAAGGTGGGGGGGGGAGTGGGAGCTTTCACTATGCAAAGGACAAATTAATGGTCATTGTGTATAGTTTATAGATAAGAGAAAAAAGAAATTTGCCATGATTTCCCAGAGATACATGGTAATATTGAAACTAAATTCATTATTTTTTTATTAATAAGATTAGCCCATTTTCGAAATGTGAAGATAACTCTCTGAATAAGCACATATTTGGTGAACACTTTTTTGTAGTGTAGTAGAATCAAGTTCCTAGAATTAACACACCACCCCAGACGTGGTGCCAAATGGCCCCAAGTGCATTGTAGGAGTGGTGAGTACTTAATAATATTTAATAACATAAAGAATATTCTCACAAAGCTTTACAAAAAATATAATTTAAGAAAATTGCAAATAAATGGTAAACAAATCCAAGATTAGAACATAGTAATCACTATTTGTGCTTGAAAAAGCTTTAACAATAATGAAAATAGTTACAGTAACAAGAATTACATATCCATATTCAAATGATAATTAACACAAATATCATTAAAATATACATTAAATATTAAACAAATTTCTGACAATCAAAAATAGTTAATGAATATTCATTTTCATTTCAATAAACAAAGGAGCAATTATCTTCGAATTACTAACAAAATTGTTAATCATTGTCAGAATTTACACAAAGAAATAAATTTTTAATAGTAAGTTACAAAATTGGAGTAAAGATAATACTACATAGCTACTCATGACAGCTACATTATCTATAGTAACACTTTCTCTAATATCTAAGTTCACTATCATATTCATGACGACCATTTAGATTTTTTTGTATCTTTTAACTTTTAGTACCTCCATTTCAGAAAAATAAAAACAATTGTTTCATAATTAATTAAATACATGTAAAACAAAAATATGTTCAAATGAAATCCATTATGTAAATTACCTTAGAAAGTTTGAGATAGAAAATAACACTATATTTCTAAATCATTTATCAAAATCATTATACCTAGGCACAAAAGTAAATGAATTCGACTCGCATAAACCATAGTATGAAGAAGTTATTTCTAATGCAAAGAAAAAGATTGCATGAATAGAATGACTCATTTCATAATCACATATATAAAAACCTTAATATTTAATAACTAGTAAATATGGAAATGAATATTCCATGATTTAAGGAAAATTACAGTATGAAAAAACCACATGTCTTGATTGTTTAACTATTAACTATTTTTTGAGTTTCTAGCTTCTTGAAATAACTTCTTTAATTTTGTCTATATGTAATGGAGAAACCATATTTTCTAGTTTCACATGTTGACTAAATATCTCCATCTCAATTTTCATTACTTCTTCTTGTAATTTTACAGCTGAAGCATAGTTCTCTCTATTAACATTAACAAAGCTAATTAGCCATTCCTTACTTTCTTTTGTAGTAAAATCAGCTATATCATTGTTTTTTTTTTTTTTTTTTTTAAATTGACTGTTTGAGCTTATCTAATTAACTATTAACATTTCTCTTGACATTAATCCAAAGTCACATGTGATACGTGAACCGTTCAGATTCTACAAAATCTGTATGGCCTTGGCATATGCATTTTCTCTTCGATTCTTTATGTTTTCATATTAATAAATAATGTTCTCCATTCTCATTATTTTATGAGACCATGTAGCTTTTATTTTCTTCATTCAATTAGCATTTTGTAGTTACTATAGTTTTTTATCTTTATCATAGAGTAAATCAAGTCTATATTTGAAAGAAAATAAGTCATTGTTCACAAAATACATGTTTCGTTCAAGATCACATTGAATGTACTCGACAAATAAGTTAGTTCCTTCAGCCAAATCCTGGCTCAATATCGGAAGCTTCCTGTCATCCATATTCAATGATTTGCAATTATTCACATAAATTGCTAATAATATATGTTTGCATTGCATTAAGGAAACTAAGAGATTTACTAAATCTATATGATGTGTTAAAAGTAAAAATTACCATAAGTGTTGTCTGTATTGCCAATGGAGTCATCGACAAAGGTCCTTAATTTAAATCACTTTCTAGGTCCCTCCTTCTTCTTTTTAGTCTCGATTTCTCTTCTTCTTGTTGACTAAGAGGCTTTGTAAGCACATCACTGATAACTTGATGTAGCTTCATGACCAATGTGGTCAAAACTCTAGACATATCAACATTCATTTTTGTTAGTTCTAAATAATTTTTGGGGTGAAGCTCTATTTTCTCAATATTCATATTTTTACGGCCATTGTCATACTTTGCATTTTGCAATGTGACATAACTGTATTAAAAAATAATAGTTTCCTCGACAATTTGTAACATTATTTTCTGATTTTCTGCAAAACAAACACTAACCCAATCAAGTAGCATAACATTGTCAACCTCCATGTTTATAGCTTCTTCAAAACCTCCTATCTTCATAGGAATTCTAGAATAGAATGGTTCACCAATAAACATTTCTCGTCAAATAAAACTTCAATAAGGTTATTTGTCCTTCCTACTATCTGGTAGCTTATTGTGAATTTGTTCAATATTTTTGATATCTTTTTTCCTCTTTTCACTCTAGAATGAACTCATGTCAGTATCATTTATGCAATGCACATATTCCTCTGTGGAAGTATTGATGCCAGATTCTTTGGTGGTTTTTTCAACATCTATTGTTATCACTTGAGCACCAAGCCATTTCTAGTTAGGTGGATCAAAATACACCATGTAGGATTAATTTTACCTTAGTAAAATAAATTTCACCATTGAAAATAATTTAGTAAGGCATTTTTATTAAATTATTTCTGATTAAAGTTAAAAAAAACCAATGAAAATATTTGAGTAAATCATTATTTATTTAATTTTCTCTAGGAATAATTATTAAATCATTGTTTGATAATTACTTCTTGTCACGTTTGACTAAATCACCAAGGAATAATTAAATAAATCATTATTTATTTATTATTCCTTAATTCTTTATTATTAGGACAATGTTTCAATCACTATTTAATAATTATTTCAATTTGACACCATTCTTAAACCTCGTGAAATAATAAATAAATCATTTTATTTGTTAATTATTTCCATAAAAAATATATTTGACCATTATGAATATCTTTTCCCTCTACAAAAAATATAATAAAGTATTCCTAACCATTAGATCTGTATTTGGTAAATATTATTTTATTATTTTCCATTTTCAAGGTCAATCCAATATTTTGTTATAAATAAGATGGTTTTCTATTCATTCTTCACCATGGTCATTATCATCATCACCTGTATTGTTTTCTTGCATTTGAACCCCCACTTGAGTTCTACACATTCTTTTTGGTTTTTAACATATTGAGAGAGAGAATCATTTACTAAAGCATCAAGGACATCAAAGGACCCATCCCATGGAGGGGTATATCCAAACCATTTTTAGATCTTCTTCAACAGGTGTTATCAATAAAGATTGTTATCCATTTTAATGTATTTCCGTATTGGGTTATTACATTGCATATGTATTGTTTTTTTTAGATCACATATGTCTTTTTGTTGCAGTTTTTTCGCATTTTATTATTACATATGTGAAGAGTAAGCAACCATAAATTGTTGTTAGGTTCACTTGCCAAGAGTGACTTAAGTGAAGTGCTTTTGGTACACCTTCAAATAAATTTCATACTAACAAATGGCGACTCATTCTCTTATTTTTTCACTTTGAGGAAGGAAAAACCCCATAGTGTTTAGAGTACACCTCCACCATTATAGGAATAAATTGGCTAGGTGAGGAGTCTAGATTTTCAACATTTTTCAGCCATTGATTTTCATAGACTGATCCATTGCTGTTACAACACCTGTGAATAGGTTTATTTCACATTTTCTCCCTTTAGAGTTTAGGTTTTCCCTTTCCCCCTTAGGATGCCCTTCACCATCCTAGGTTTTCGAGCTTCATACCTATCCTTTACATCAATTTTAACCTTTGATTTTTGTTGTGTGTCTGCACAATTTATAGTAAATTAGTGCATCTAGATCTTAGCCTCTTTGACATTAGGTATTTTAGGCATTTTATGTGTCATTGAGTAGCTTTTTCTCCTTCTCTTGCTTAGTTTCTTGAGAGCCTTTTTGGGTGGGGTTTTGTTTGGTTGATTGGATGTTTATTTTTCTCTCATTTTCAAAATTATTTATGGTATTTAAACACTCTATTTTCTCAATTAACTCATCCACTTGACACCTCATTTTCACACACTCACACCCTAAGAGAACGTGAGCTTGGTTAACACTGCCAAGTCAAGTCGTGAAACACTGCACCTTAATAATTTAACATACATAAATTAAGACCACTAGGGCACCAACGCCAAACAATATTTGTATTTTACGTGTAGGATTGGTGGGATATGCTTTCAATAACACCCATCGACTCCTTACATTGAGACGTAGAAGTTGACAAATTAGGGAGCTTACAATATTCACCATCCCAAGGTCCAAAGTTATAGTGCAACATAAATTAGATTGACAGAGGTTAGGCTAGGTCATCATGTGAGCAATTCTCCTTGGGGCTAGCCAACTAGTTGTTCGGAATCCCATGCACTGGAAGATCACCAGGAAGCTTAAGACTCGACTACCCCTGTGGGGTGAGGGTAATCGTAGCAACCAGTAGTAGGAAAACACCATATAGGACTGGCTATGGGAAGCAATTAGTTCTCTTCCCTACCTTTCTATGGAAAAATATGCTTGCAGGGATGAGACTTCGTCTAGTAAGAATTAATTTGGAAGACCATCTGAAATAGTAGATTTATGATTGTTTGAGGATTTACACTACCTATAGGCTAGAGGTCATTTTATTTTATAGGATGTGTTTTATTTTTTTCTATTTTACTCCTATCATCACCCTTTAGTTCTTATAGTCATCATTGTCTTGACATCATTGCGCCCATAGGAACTTATCGTGGATAATTTGAGGCTTCCACGCTTAGTTTATGCTAGGACATATTACTCCTCCTCGTCGAGTTAGAGTACATCCTCCCAGTTCTCCATCGAGTCCTCATTCTGACTCGAGTTCTACTAATTGTTCGAGTTCTTCCTTTCATTCCATGTCTTCTCAACCCCATACCATCACCCTGTCAGGCACCAATGTGGGTGTGGGCAACCAAGGTGGTAACCCAAGTACTAACCAGGGTAACCCCACTATCATAACCTCCACCGGTATGGTCACTCCTACTCCATTGCTTCCTTTTATGGGTGGTTTGAGTCTCTCTAATTTCACCCAACTCATCATCAATCATCTTCTTCATGACCCCAATTGCGCAACTATGCCTTCTAAAATTCCTTCTGACATCCCCAAGATTGAAGGTAATCTTGGACAATATCCCACAAATTATGTTTTCTCATTCAATATGTCATGTTCATCCAAGTCTATCACTGAAGACTCCATTGATCTTCACCTTTATTGACACGGTTGCAACAAAGCTACTACTGAGTGGTATGTCAATCAACCTAGAGCCTCTCATTCCACTTTCATGACTTTGTCCAAATCATTTCTAGCCTATTTCTAGTTAGCTCTTCGTTATGACACTGGTACAAAAATATTGACTTCTTTCTGTCAAACTTTTGCCACTCGCCTATCTGACAATCTTGAAGAACGATGTATAAGGAGGAAAATATGTAAATCTCCTAAATTCAAAGACCACATCTATATGGATTGGTTCATTAGATCATTTTTGGCCCCCATTTCTAAATAAGTCACTTCTCACTTCCCCTAACCTAAGGAAGATGCACTCGAATTAGTCTTGAAACTTGATCTGATCTATGCATATTCAACTTATGTTATACTGTCATTCCAAATATTCTATTGCCTGGTGCTATCAATGCACCAAGGGAATCTCATGCGGTTGATGGTATCATTGGAACCGTTTCACACCTTAACTTGAATCATATGATCCACCACTTATGAGTTACAATCAACCCTCAGGACGGACCAGTTCTTGTTACACCTATCCCTTGCCTAATCTTCCACATGGAAACTCTTATTGAAGTCCTAAAATATCATGTGGAAATCCCCATTCACATCAATATATGTCAGAGTCTGTTGTTTCTCAACCTATTTATGCTAATGTTTCCCCCTCCTTATTATCTGAATGCACTTCCTAAAGCTCCAGCACCACCGATACTAGAAACCCCTACCCCCATGCCTCCACCTTTAACACAGCAACAACCTCCTCTACAAGGTCAAATGTATGCTCAACAGGGCACAACCAATCCCCCCAATGCCAAGAAAATGAGCAAGGGGAAAGGTAACTGGAATGAGTAACCTCAAGGTAATCAATGTATCTAGGATCCACCACCAAATCCACGTCAAGGAAACCACCCTAATCTCACAACTCAACAACAAGGTGGTCAACCCAATAAAAACAAGCCTCTTCATATGAACAATCCTTGTGCCTGTTGTGACGTATATGGCCATTATACTCATGAGTGTCCCCTTTTACCTTAGATTCGTCATGTATGGAAATCTCAAGTAGTTGTGTCTAGAAGACCATAGCCCATAGCTCCTTCTCCTACTCTTGCTTCATCTCAACCAGTAGTCCTTACCAATCCTTTTCCTAACCATGGATATCTCGCTGCTCATCCTAAAAAGGGTCATGCAGCTCCCCCACCGCCACCATCTAGTCATAATAATTATCATATTCTTATGGTTAATTCTTACGAGGTAAACACTTAACAAATCAACCTTCAAACTCGATCACGCAAATTTGAAAAACTACTTGCTAAGTGAGTGATTTATTCCCAACCCCATGTTTTCATCGAGCCTCTGTGATTATCCAATCATACCTTACATATCTCTCTGCCTAAGGTAGAGGTTATCCCCAAGATCCCCACAGGTCCAGTACATCGAAACATTGCTTTTGCTAAAACTGCGCATACCTATATCATAGTAGATGACTTGATGTAGTCTCCTCTTGCAATCTCAATGTTGGAAGTCCTACAGACATGGCCATCGCAATGGAAATCTCCACTCTCTACTTCAGGTATTGTGGATCGCTTTGAGTATCGTATGATCATATTTGATGTTGACAAGTCAAAAAATCCCCCACTTCCTTCATCCATCACATTTCAAATACTAGTCTCCTTAAGGAACACCATTGTTCAATGATGTATCATAGACAAAGGCACCTCCACCTGTATGATGGTTGCTAGTGTTTAGAAGAAACTTGGTTCAGCTAACCTATCTCCATGCACCATCACTCTTCGTGCTTTTGGCGGTCATCCCTCTCAACCCCTTGGCTTATATCTATCTTATCACTATTGTTGGCAATAAATTCTCTATTGACGTCAAGGTCATTGGTTGCCCATTAGATTATAACATACTATTGGGTCATTGTTACACCTATGTTATGTCAGCTATCACATCTATCGTTTTCCATAAGATGTGCTTCCCTCATTATGAAAAGATTTTCATTATCGATCAACTGACATAATATGATCCTAGGTATCAAACTTCACCTTAGTCCGCTATCTCATTGATGACTGGGAATAAGACTATCTCATCCCTCACCAATGTCTCATGTGGAGTCTACAAATATTAGGCCTTGCTTGGAACTTATTATGGTTTACCACCTACTCCTTATGAGCCGATATCATCTAATGATTGCATGCTTCAAGCATCACAAGCTCCTCATAAGTGGTTTGGTATTCCTTCACAACAAACAACACCTCTACAACCTATTGTTCCCAACTCAACCCATACTTTCGGTGCCACTCCTCAAGGTCCATTCCCTCTGGTTGATATCTCTCCTAGTCCATTTTAGCCTAGAACCATTCTCCCAAGTCTTAACCACCTCAGATGCCTTCACCCAGGTCATTACATTGTCGGTCATATATCATTCCTATCTCCACCCTCGAGATTTTATTCTACAACTGTAATGGTTACATTGAGTTTACCTATCATTACCTTTGGAATCCCCATTTGGTACATTCATCCTCTTGACATTACCATTTTGAGTCGCCTTTGTTGCACTTGGAGATGTATTATCTTTTTCTGGATCATTTGCAATGGGAGTACTCTTGGAATCACCACTAGGTCTACCCTTCTCAATAGGAACTTTGGCAGTGGATGCCTTCAAAGGGCGAACATCTTTCTTTGTCTGGTGTACAGGCTTCATCATGCCTACAAGTGGCCCTTTACTTCATGTGTGGATTTCATTATTGTGTATTTATTCCATACTATCTCCTTCATCGTCATCATTATCATTTGTATATAAATCCCACAGTACATTGATTTGAGATTCCTTGTCCAAGGGCTCTTCTACTTGGTATTCTTCCTCATTTTCTTATTCTGGCTCCAGCTCAACTATAGGTTCTTCATTGGTAGGGAGCGATCCGATAAGAGCCAACTCTGCTGTATTTAAAATCCCTTCATCGGGTGGAGCAGGCAGCACAAGTTGGTTGTGACCACCTTGTATCTTCTTACAATAGAAAGATTTGAAGGATTTTCTATTGTTATAATCTCCTCCGTTCCCATTTGTACTTTCTCCAAAATTCCTCTTCATATTGATGAAAGTGTTCAGCAATTTCTTAATGATCTGATGTAAACCTTCTGCATTTGTGGTGTCCTTTTCTTTAATCTCATCCACTTTGTTATCACTCCCATTATACTTCTTGGATGACTCAGGGTATTTCTTTCCTTTGGTCGTATGATGACATGTTGTGAGATTGATCATTTCATTCTCAACTTTTACTGCATCATCGATAGCACCCTGTAAGTTTTGTGTGTTACTCCTTTTGACTCACATCGTTGTAGGGACAGGGCAAGAAGTGATGTAGAATTCCATGAGCACCTCATCAGTAGGTCTAGCGTTAGCCACGATTATGTTGAACAAAGTGTTGAACCGGATGTTAAAATCCTTGACCTTCTCTTTGGTTTCCATTTTCAAATGGGATAGTTCTAAAACTAAGGCCATAGGTGTTTTGTCATTGCCAAACTTGTCTAAGAAGGCCTACTAAAAGGCACCCCATGAAGTGATCGATCTTATTATCAAGCTAAAGTACCGTGTGGTAGCCATACTAATAAAAGTAAAAGGGAACAAGTGACATACCACATCTTCATTGGCTACCCCCAACATGCGCACGACTAGGAAGAAAGAGTGAATATGGTTATCAGCAGTGTCTCCTTGCTCAACGTTGAATTTAGGCAATACTCTTTCTGCATTCTTGGGTAGGGCATGCTGCTACCTAGGTACCGCTATGACATCCTAAACGAGCCAGGGAGGGAGTGCTCCCGGAGGAGATGGAGGTTGATTCCCACCCAGAGGAGGCAGTAGATGTAGATTCCCACCTAGAGGAGGTAGTAGAGGTGGATTCCCACTTGGAGGGGGAACATTAGCCATATTATGGATACAGAGGTTCTGGTTGAAGGTTTCTTCGAGGCATTATTTTTTAGGATTTTCCAAATCAATCCAGTGATTACCTTTAGAGGGGCAATCCTATTTCCTATTTCCATCTCGGGATTTTATTCTACAACTGTAATGGCTAGATTGAGTTTACCTAACATTACCTTTCGAGTCCCAGTTTGGTACATTTATCCTCCTCAATACATGCCTCCTAATCAACTTAAACCTTACACTACTTTCACCTGAGTTCCCCTTGTTGTTCCTACCCCTTCCTTTTCTTCATTTCCAAAACAAACTCATTTAAAACACACTCTTATTACGAAAGAATCTCGTGAGGGGGGAAATCATAGAGAAAGGGAACCAAACACAAGGCACCCCAACCAACTCCAAATCCTCCTAAGCCACCAAAGCCTAATCCTCCATGTGGTTTGTGTGATGTTGTTTTTCATGCCACCATTAATTATCCTAATCTCCCCCATATTGATTGTCATCTCTAATACCTTTCCTGTTTTTAACATTCCTAAGCTCCATGTCACCGTATTGTTGACACGGTGAATGTTCTTTGTGCCAACAAAGGGAACCAACCCGATCACAAACCGTGATTAGATCTGCTTTCATTTGGAGTGGCTAGTTCCAATGGGTTTTAAAGGATCCCATAAACTCTTATAAGTGTTGAAAGATTGCTTCTTAGAGGAAGACTTCAATTAAATCAACAAAAGAAATAGCTAACCTATATGTATCAAGTCCTATCTACAATGATTCTACCTACATATGCTAGTTCTAACTATTCTAATCTATCATGCAGGAGCATAAAAAAAGAGATTAAACATCATATATAGATTCCAAGCCCAAATGAATCAATTATTGGTTCATAGATGAACAAGGTTGTATTAAATCTTAATTGCAATCTAATTACACATACAAGAATACACATTCCTTTCCATTCAAATAAAACTTGCAATTGATGTTTAACAAGGTTTCGAATCAACAACCACTCATGAATTAACCATGGTAACAAATTATATTTAAATAACCAAGACTAGTCATGAACTATCTGTTATCATTGTGCACAAAACCAAAATGTATATATCCTCATGCCACTCACAATACCCTAATTCCAAACATAAAAGAAAAGGGAAATGAATCTGAAAAAAGGCTTCTTCTTGACTGAAATAGTCTTCTTTATTAGCACAGTAAAATCGACCCCTGCTCTGCCAAAAAAAGGCCCTCTCCCCATCTTCGGAGGTAATACTTATGCAAGAAAGAATGACCCTCTGCCTTCCCCCTTGACTTTCCACCTTCCTACTCTTCTCCATATACACATTAAAATACGTAGACGTAGAATCGATCGGTGAAATCGCTGACACGTAGAGGGAATATCTTCTAGAGCGCTTCATTTCCTGGGGAAATGACTACATGTTGAATAAAAGAGAATGACTATGTGTCATCTCTTCGCACCTATATTGAGCGGATGTTATTCCCTACTATTTCCTAAAGAAAACTGAAGACACTGTGCTCATCATCCCACATCTGGCATGATTTAAGGTGTCTTTGGAGGTAATAACATCTTGATGGATCAATGCTCTCATGAGTGCTTCCTCTTGACATAGAGCGTGCCTCCATTATACATTATGGCAGTTCGTATCCCTTTCTTATAGAGCATGTCTTTGCAATATCGACATTGGTTGTGTAGAGGTGTCGTCTTGATGTAAATCACATTTATCCGCTACTGGGTGCACTTGATCTCGCCTTTCTTCTATTGGTTCTTGCTTGGAGAAATAGTTCATATTAGCTATGATTATGAGAAATATGACAAACATGCCCACAAACAATCCTTGCATTCAATCACGGTTTATGTTTAATCTCGCAATGCAGAGAAACTATAATTATTAGACCACTAAAACTATTATAACATGTATTCTCATTGCCCATAATATTCAATTTTATTCAAGAATCGATTGACAATGCTTCAAATGCAGACCATTCACTCTATTGGGTTTTCTTTTAAAAACTTGGACCACAACACTTTATCGAAACACATGGAATACATCGGAAAACCCGTAGTTGAGCCATAAGGCTAGACTTCAAATACTATACACCCGGATTTATAATTATCGTCGGGTCCACTCATCACCCCTTCACATATCGCATGTTTCTTCACTTTCTCTGACTTCCAATTGTGATTTGCAATTGGCCAAACCCGAAAATATATAAGCTACATTTAAAAGTCTCAGTGGGTCCGCCATATTGCATCATGCCTTATGGATAAGCCTTGGGATATGTTGATTGCAATATCCAATAGGCTAGACCCAAAAAATATATGCATTGTAGTTAATAATTCCAGTAGGTCCACCATATCGCATCGCGCTTTATGTATAAACACTTAACTCTCCCGATTGCAATTTGTGATTTGCGAAGCGAACCCAAAAAATATATGTGTTATGTTTAATAATCTTGGCGGGTCCAATGTATCACAGTGCGCCTTATGTATCAGCGTTGAAAGTGCCGATTGTGATATCTGATGCGATTATAGACTTGATAGCATCGCCGTAACTCATGGGATATAGACCTTAGCCCTTTACCAATGCGAAAAGTGATATGCGATGGAAGAGTGCTCAAGCGATTACGATAAGCGATGAAGGCATGCATCGAGAGATGTGTAAAGACCGAGGAAGCACAAAAAGGGTAAGTTATGCATATTTGTATAGTATTTCTATTATCAATGCATTGATATAGAAATAAGGATGTGATAGAAGGTTTTGAGGGTTGAGTCCATATACACCCATAGTAAAGAGTGGGGGTTCGTTATATGTGTGGGCATATAGCACCATGAAGGTTTATGAGGATTGAAAAAGTCTCGATGAAGGATATGAATGGAGGGATAGATTGGGTTATAAATGAATCATGTTGTAGAGATTTATTCAGGGGGGTCTTAACAATTAAGAATTGAAGATTTGACTGAAAAGAGAGTTAAAATCCCTGGGATAAAAACAGATCATTCAGAGAGTTATCATTTAGAGAAATGAAAGATCAAACTTCTAGGGGACCCATTCAAATTTGCTACCAGAGAGGGTTTTAATAGGGTGGTGGTTGTGGTGACAACAAATAGCGAACCATTGGGCAAACTAGTTATCTCTATTACAAAATAACCTTTGGATCAGTAGAACATCATAGTGTTAATATAAACTTGAAATCAAACTGTATAGATGGATAGGCATTGGTTCCACTTCAACATTAATAGCTTTAGGAGGGATAAAGACAAATAACTTCTACTTACTGATAGGGTTTTGACAGGCATTCTCCAATGGTCGTATTATGGGATTGGTTGACCTTCCTTTACCTGTTGTCTATTTTCAAAATCCTTTTGTGGCCATCACCAGTCTGTCAACACCTATTTAGGTGTGTACCTAAACTCTTTATCGCTAATCAAACTTGATGTAGATATGTTTACCTACACTATATGTAACAATTTTAGTGCTATACTTTCGTATGATTGAATGGGGTGCAGTCATGGATCATGACATATTTTTAAACTTCTTAAGCAAGGTTGGGCTTGCTGTGTCAACCGATACTCTGAGTCCAACAACAATCCATACTCCAACTAGCTTCCTAAAGAACCTGTCCTTCTAGACTGGCACAAGGACTCAACATTTCATTTTCTTTTACATAAGTCCTTCCAATTTCAGGCACAAGGACTACAGCACAACTAAATTTTCCATAGGATATATGACAATGAGCTTAGCCCATGAGAGGAGGTTTACTTGTAGATGGCAGATATTGGAAATTTTAGTGTGGTGGACAGAACCAATGGAGAATGACTGCAAACCTCATAGATAAGTATAGGCTAGGTCTAGATGGGATTTTAAAAATGCAGCGTTCCACCATGCGAGTCCAACTGTGGTTACACATTTTTCATTTAATAAAGATGCCCCTACATGCTCTAGGTATCGAGGTTATCAACAAATCCTACCTAGTTCCCAACAGATGGCAATGAGTGGCTTTGATTTTAATTTCACCGTTGATTTTCCAGTTCTCATAGGCTCATTGAGAGTTTGCTTGATTTGCAAGGTAATGATGAATTTAGGATTGGCAGACTCATCAGCAGTTTATTGATAGAGGCAAAAAGTTGAAGGTGGGGAATGAGGGCAATCTGAAGAGAGTTATAAAGGTGAAAATGAGATTGAAGGACCGAAATGAATTGGCCGAAAAGAACTGAAATTCAAAATAGAAGGAAAATAAACTTTACAAAAAAACAAGAACAGACGTGACAAATATATAACTTAAGCTAACAGAAAAAATAAAATGAATCCTAACCTACTCCAGAGGTAACCACCATGTGGTGTCTACTGGAAGTGTCTCTTAAGATGTTGGCCATTAACAAGGAGCTTTGAGTGTCTCCCTATATAGTTTTCAATCTGTAAGTTCCTGACCAATTTTTTCCTTAACTTGGAATGGGCCCGGCCATAAGTGTTATAATTTTGTGTGCTTACCTTTTGGCTCACTCAACTTGTCCCATTTCAAGACTAGCTCTCCTACTTGGTAATCTTTATCTCCTACTAGATGGTGATCAAACAATCTCTTCAAGTCATTTGGTGATTTCTAAATTTATTTCTAGCTTTATCTCTTAATCCCTCCAACCTCATCAGTTGGTTGATCCTTTCTTGAAGTAAGGCTGAAGGGGCCCCTCTCAAAACATGGGAGAGTTGTAAAGAGGGAAGGGTAATGTTAGGAGGCAAGATGGCTTCTTGTCCATAGACGAGGAAGTATGGGGAGTTTCCTTATGCAACTTTTGGAGTGACCCTATTGGCCCAAAGGGTGTTTGTTAGAGTATTGTGCCAATTCCCCTAGTTGTCGACGACAGATTTATGGATTATGCAGATGAGGTTTTTATTTGAGGACTCTGCAACTCCATTTCCTTGTGGGTAATAGTTTGATGTATAACTTATGCGAATTGATCTATTGATAGGAAATTCAGCCAAATTTAGTCATGAAAAGTTAGAAGCATTATCAAATATGAGAGCGTCAGGGATGCTAAACCTGTTGATAATAAATTTCTCAATAAAAGATATTACCTTATCTTCGTTAACCTTCCGAAGCAGGATAGCTTCGGTCCATTTGGTAAAGTAGTCAGTTGTCATGAGTATATACCTATGCTACTCTGAATAGTTCAGAGTGATCTCACCTATGAAATCTAGGCCCCATTGTTGGAATGGGGGATAAATCATAATGGGCCTGAGGGGAATGGTTGGATTTCTTTCTCGTCGTACAGTGACATACCTTGCATTTCCGAGTGTAGGCATGCAAGTCTCTGAACACTTTGGGCCAATAATATCTGGCTTTTATTATTTTGTGAGCAATGGTCTCTCCTTGATAGTGACCACCTCTTGGGCCATCATGCATTTCTTTCAAGACATCATTGGCACCATCCTTTTCCAAACACCTCAGCCAAACTCCATCATAATTTTTCTGTATAATGTGTCATTGGCCAAGTGATACTTATTAGATTTCAATCTGAGTGCTCTTCTTCATTATGCATCCATGTGCTCAGGACATGATCCCCATGTTAAATAAAAGCGTAAGTCGTAATACCACGACTTAGGGTCCAAAGGGACTTCCAACGTTTCGTGCTCATGCATCAGCATCTCATTAATCCATAGAGGATCCTCCTTGAATTCTACTTGTGCATTTTGTATGCTCTACACTTTTGATTCTTTGAACACCCCTTCTTTATCCGTCAAGGCTTCTACTGCGAGCTCACACAATCCCTGCCCTGGAACTATCTTCATTGACTTAATCTTGAGGTCGTATTCTTGAAGGGTGGTTATCCAATTCCCTCTCTATTCACCCATTTCTTTCTGCATGAAGAGGGCTTTTACAGCAGGGTGGGGAATGATTTCTTTAGTCCTAGCCTTTAATAAGTAAGGGTGGAAATGTTTTATAGCTTTAAAAACCACAAAATCTAGTTTCTCCACTCCTGGGTAGTTCAATTCTACTCCCTAAAGATTAGAGCTCATATAAGAAATAGGGACTTCATTGCCATCCTCATTTTTTTGGGTGACGATTGAGGCATATGAAACATCAGAAGTGCAAGTTTACAAGAAGAATTCCTTGTCAAAATTGGGGCTGACAAATGCAGGAGCTTCTTTGGTGGCCTCCTTAATTCACTGAAATGATTTCTTAGCTTCATCGCTCCACCTATACGCAACGTCTTTCTTCATCATTAGCTGCATGGGACGCACTGTTTCTATGAAACCTTCAAAAAATTTCCTAAAGAAATTAATTTTCCAGAAGAAATATTGCATTGCACTTTTATTTGCAAGGGGTTGTATTCTCATGATGGTCTCTATTCCTTCAGGACCAATAACAATCCATTCTTTAGATAGGATATGACCCAGTAGTTTCCCTTCTATAACTACGAAGATGCTCTTCTTGGGAATCAATGATATTCCATATCTTCGACATCTTTTGAAAATTTGTTTCAGGTTATAAATATGATCCCTTTTGTGATACGAATGCACAGTAATGTCATCCATGTACACCACTATTGATTTGTTAATCAATCCTTGGAAAGCTATGTCCATAGCTCTCTAAAATGTGGTGCCCGCATTAATAAGTCAAAATGGCATTTTATGGTATGTGTAAGTGTGCCATTTAGTGTTGAAGGTTGTCTTAAGTTGATCTCCATTCAATACCAACACTTGATTATATCCCGAAAAACCATCCAATAGGGACAACATTTCAGGCCAGAAACGCACAAAAGAATGTGTTCCATAGAAGGGACAAGATAGTTATCTTTTTGCAATGCTTTGTTCAGGTTTATGAAATCAATACATAACCTGATGTCTCAATTTTTCTTTCTTATTGGCATGATATTGGCTACCCAATAGGTGTGCCTGATAGGAAAAATGATTTTGGCATCCAACATTTTATTTAATTCTTTCTTCACCAACAGTTCTAGGCTTAAATGCATCTTGCGAAGCTTATTTTGGTATGGCCTAACATCCTTCTCTAACAGAATCACATGTTGCATAACTCTGGTATAGAAGGTTTTTAAGTCACCATATGTCCATGCAAAGACGTCCTTATACTCTTTTAACAACTTAACAAATACACCCTTTTCTCGTGGAGAGCATCCCAAGCCCAAATTAACAATTTTTGGGTCTTCTTTGGTTCCAAGGTTGACCAATTCATACTTCATGGATGAGCTATGTGTTTTGTAGTTAGTCAGTTTCTTAAATTTATCATGTAAGTTATAGAAGTGCTCCATCTTGACAACTGACTTGGGAATTATATTTAGCTGCTCCTTTTCCCCATCTTCACTCCCATTCATAAGCTTCTCATACGGTTTTTCATCAATGACTGCGTTTTTGAATGTTTTTTTTGCCATGTAGGAACTCAAGGATTTGCTCATCACCTTCAAACACCTGCCAATTCGAGATGTTATCAAGCATGGATGGTCTGAAAATCAATTCAACATAAAATTTATTCTTGTTTAGTCTAAGATGAGGCAAAAGTTTCACAACCATACCAGCCATTAGATCGGCATCTTGGTTTTTCCCTCGAGGTATGTATGTGATATTAAAAGAATCAAAATTGTCAATTAAGCACCATACCTCATGTTGGTATCTTATTAGGTGTGGCGAATTGCAGTGTATCATTTTCCTTACCTAGTCCACAATTATCTATGAGTCACCAAAAAATTTAATATTTTTTACCTTCGTATTAATGGCTTTTTTCAAGCCCTACAGCTAGCCTTCGTATTTTTTCGTGTTGTTGGTGCACGCGAACTCAATTTGGCTAGCCATCAGATGTTGGTTGTCTTGTGGATCAATGAGAATGCTCCTAGCACTTGCACCTTCAAAGAAGTTAGAGCCATCAAAGTAGAGTGTCCAAAAGAAAGAATCTAATGTTACATTAAATGAACTGCTTCCTATGAAATTGGTTCTATCATCTATTATATTACAGGGTGGCTCATTAATTGGACTATGGGGAAGATAATCGAACTGTGTGTTTGTCATAGTTTCTTCAACTGTCTCTGCATGGAATTATCCAAAACAAGTTTCGATGGCACAAATGTCGAAAATATAATTTCCAAGAATAGAGTTGGTAAACTTTACAGGTTTATTGGGGACGTTTAGTTCCGTCACCACATACTTCATCTATCTTTCTCGATCAACTCTCAGTATATCAACTTTTCCCTTCTGAGGTAGCAAGAGATGGGACCAATTAGTTGAGAAATATCCTTTGAGTTTTGATGACTAGTCCCTACTAAGCAGCATTTTGTAACCCTTGGGTATGTCGACTATCACTATGTCAATGACTTGTGTGTATTGCGGTTTGGTAGCCATCCGAATCAACACATCTTTCAATTCCCCAATTACTTTCACACTCATTTTGTCCAATTGCATAATTTGAGTTCTAGTTTTCTCGGGCTTTGCAGGAAGTCCTTTAGCAACAATGTAAGGCATAACAGTGGATGTGGCACCAGAATCTACTAAGCAATTGTGTACATTCATGTTGAAGATTTCAAATGTAATAAGGAAAGGTGGAGTCTTGGATTTTGATTTCCTTCCTATCATGGCCACACTGACATATTGATGGGATTGATTCTTTTTTGACAGAGTGGCTTCCATAACTGATGGTTTTTGGGCTCTACTAGGGGTAATAATAGGTCTGGACACCGACTTCTTGGTTTGGCTGCTCAGAATGGTGTGAGATTTGAAATTCCATTCATTCATAGCTTTCAAGAGAAGATCTCTTTGCTGCGTTAATTTTGGCAAATCGAAGTATGTGATATTAGCTCGAGATTTCTTAAGATCATCCACAATGTTTTAATCAATGTTATAAATAGGGTAGGGTAGAGTAAACATACCGGTTTTACCGTTCTAAGGTTGGAGTTTACCATTTTGAGTGGCCTTCATTGTAGTCGGAGATGTATTATCTTTCTCTGGAGAGTTTACAACTCAAGTACTCTTGGAATTACCATTAGGTCTACCCTTCTCAACAGTAACTTTGGGAGTGGATGCCATCAAAGGGTGAACATCTTTTTTTGTCTAGTCTACAAGCTTCATCATGCCTACTGCTATCACTCAGGTTGTTCCCAAAAACTTGTTGAGAAAAGGGAATACGGCCGAGGTAACCACTAACCAGTCTTTTAGATGCAATTTCTAGCCAAACTGCATCCAGAGAGGGCTCTCTCTAAATGTTTTAACTTTGTTTGTTCTAAGTTTTATGCTAGTTATGTTGTGAAGGGTTGAGTATTCAAATAGGTTTGGATGGTGATTTCAAGCGGAGGTAGGATGTAGGTCTGATAGGTTTAGTTCCATTGGGCAATGGAGTCTATGGAAGTGGACTACTGAGTATGTTTTTGAGATTAAAGACAATACTACAGAGCAAGATAATCACTTTGGAACAATATCAAAGAAAGTGATGGATGGAATGTAGGCCAAGGGGTGAAGGGCAGTCAAGGATCCTTTATCCCAGTGGTAGAGGGAAGATGGTTGAAACGTTTCAAGGAGCAGTGAAGAATTCCTTGAGAATGTTCAAAATGAGATAATTAGCAAAGATAGAAGCATTTAAGAATTTCTATTTGAACTAATTATGAGGAAAACATAGATAACAGTAGGAACTGAACACAGAGTGTATTTAAACAAGTTCTGGGTTATTCTTTTTCCCTATTGTTAAGATTATGAAACATAGTTGATACTTGCAAACATAAAAGAGACCAAACATAGTCAGAATAACTTATTGATCCAAGGAAAGACACAGGAATTCTACAGTAGAGTCCAACATCATCACATCCATAGTTAGAAGATCGAACAACAATGCATTTGAATGCCCTTTGTATTAATAAATATCTGAGTTACAGCGTATTTCAACTGGGAGAATCACCAACCCCAAATACATTCTTTGGGGGGGTATTTATACAAACAGAGAGTCTACAAAATATCTCAGTGATAAGATAAGGAGTAATAAATTCCTTCAGCTACCTTGTCAGAGAAATAAAGGCAGAAATAAAGGTAGGAGTTATTGCAGTTGTGCTGGCTTGTCTTCTGACACGATATTCTAGACATTTTCACCCTGGAATTCGGCTGGGAGTTATGTCTTTGCTTTCCCTTCCAGCGTTGCTGTCCTGATCTGTTACCTACTCTGGATTCATCTTTAATGTGTCCTGATCCTGGCCTGAGCTCCTTCATTTACCTCTGCCACATGTCTTGCCCTTTGACCAGCTGTATAGGCAAAAAGGATCTGGATTTACTTAGGCAAAATTTCCAGCATACTTTGTCACTAAAGTTCTGTGGGCAATTGGTGTCTTTGTATCTTTATTAGTATCTCATTAGCTTCAGTATATCTGTAAAAATTGGGCTTGACCTCAAACAGATGATTTATTTCTTGTTCTATGAAAAATAATCCTTCCAATTTGTCATAGAAGCTTTGTCCAGAAGGAGGTCTTGTGTTTTCCGAGCTGCTGGACGATGCAGTGGTCTAATTTGTCACATACATGTTCACTCGGTGAGCATATTGCTATTGAGATAACAGATTTTCGTTGCTTGTTACTAGACTGGGTATACCCCTTTGCTGCAAGCTTGTCAATTTCTCTGTGAAGGTATTAATATCCATCTGCATCTCCTGACACCTTCTTTCCAGAGTCTTTATCAGAGTCCTCATCGTTAGCACCTTCTTTACTGTCAAAATGGTGCCTGTCCTGTCATTGATTTCTAGAGCTGCCAATTGTTCCTTGGTGTTGGTATTCAAAAAGTGTATAAGTGCATTGGCCTAATCAGGCATATTTCCTAATGATGCCCAGGCCCTTTGTATTTGTTCTTGTGCCTTGTCTATTAATTCCATCTGCTCATACATTGTCTGAATTGACCTCCATTGGTGAGTAATGGACTGGCCAATCTTAGTCCACAAAATCATTTTGATATCTGCCAGAGGTTTATGTAAGGTGAGATCTTTTTCTAGTGTTTTCACCTTGTTCTCTAGGGCCTTCATTTCTCTGGGCTTCTCTGCCACTGTCATTTTTGATTTGTCATAGCTCGCTTCTAGCTTGGTTAGCTTTTCTTTTGTCTCTCTGAGCTCTGACATTTGAGCTTTTATCTCTTTTACTACCTTCATCATTTCCTCCATTTTCATGTTGGCCTCAGGCTCTCTTGTTGTTGTTGCTATAGCATCTGTGGTCTCAGTACCTGTTGTCACTGGTGGTTCAGTGGGAGGAGCTGTTGCTGTGTCTGTGGGGGGAGCAAAGACAATTGTTGGAGATTTTTGAGGTAGCTGGGAGGTTGACTCTCTCTGCTTAGTTTGTAATTCTTTCTCCAGCTCTTGCTCTGTCTGTATCAGCCTTTGGTTCATTCTTATTAATAGGTCCATGACATCCTCTTCTGCCTTTTCTTATGCTAGCTCTGTTGTTTGGGGATGCATGGTCATAGACAGCTTCAACTACTTTCTGAGGGTAGCAATATACTCCTCCTTCTTTTTTATCAATGCCTTGGAGGCCATGGCATCCTTGGGATCATGTCCCAACTCAACAATTATTTCCTCCAAAGTCTTTATGTGGTTGTCTTTGGCTAGAGAAGAGATCTTCTCTAAGTCCAATTGAGTAGATGTGTTACTCATTGACTCTTTCAATTGATGGGCCAGCATTTCTATGTCTGCCAGTGTGGGATAGACCATTTCACCTGTTTTCTTGTGTAATTCGATTTGATCCATTAGGTGAATGTCCTTGGAAAGGACCTCTACATTGGTCCTTATGTAGTCAGCTGCAGACTGCGGGTGCTGAACTTTGGCCTTGAAATGACTGAAAATCATTTTTTCCTCCTTCATGTCATAGGCTGCCATTAGTCTATGTTGTTTGGAGGGTGTCATCTTGAGAAACTGGTCATACAATTGAATTCTTAAGGATTCATTTTGAGCCTTAATATCTTTGAATGACTGATTGATGTTTGCTGGCTTCTTTGCTTGTGATCTTGAGGAGGAGACTTCCATTCCATGCTGTGTCCCTCGTTCTTGTCTATGAGAGCTTGTAGAGGTCTGTTGGCTAATCGCTCTCTCTCCTCTTGGGCTCTCAGTGATGTCTTCCACAGTGTCCTCTTCAGGAGGATCTACTCTTTGCCTCTTGGCCTCTTGTTGGCCTATTGACCCACTTGCATGTGTGGTCTCTTCTCAGTCCCCTTTCTTGCTTTTCTCCTCAGGAAGAGGAGTCTGCAGTGCTAGTACCTTTGGTGCTTGTGTTTGTAATGAAGGGGCTTCCCCTTGCCTGTGTCCCTTTGAAGTAGCAGGCTGCTCTTCCGTGATTTCTTGTTCTGGAACTAGTAGTTCCTTGCCCTTTGTTGTCCCTGTTGCTGGTGTAGTCCTTTCTTGGGAAACTTGTTGTGCAGTTGTGGCAGTTGATGAGCTCTCCCCAGTTGGCTGTAGCGTTTTGAAAGACACCTGCCCACAAGATTCCAAGTCAAGAGTTCTTTCCAAATCTTTCATGGTTTGTTCCATTTTTTCTTCTTCAGTCAACTCTTCAACTAGGGCGCCCTCCAACCAGTCATCTTGGTTGGCATATTTTTCTATGTCAGGGATGTGGCAGTGTTCATAGGATGCTAGCCTATATTTTATCCTTCTTGCGTTGATGAAGCCATATGGGTCATAGGGCACCCACCAAAATCTTCTCTTGAGCCTGTATGTTTGACCTAATAGGTCATCAACATCCTTCCATCCCTCTTCCTTGTTCATAACAAAGGGGCCTAATTGGTCTCTAAGTTTCAATTAGGCCTTTTTCTTGGTGCTATGGAAGTGATTCAGATCTGAGTTGATGAATTGCCTGAAATATTCCAAGGCAAAGAGCCTCATTGGCACATATCTGGGCAGCCTGTAGGGGCAGAGCTCACAACCATATATTCTGAGAATAGTGTGATTCTGCTAGAAATACCAGTCACCTATTCTATAGTTCTTGGAGAG
This sequence comes from Pinus taeda, assembly GCA_000404065.3. Taxonomy (NCBI): domain Eukaryota; kingdom Viridiplantae; phylum Streptophyta; class Pinopsida; order Pinales; family Pinaceae; genus Pinus; species Pinus taeda. Next base: position 74,001 of record APFE031383673.1, read on the forward strand.
CTGCAGTATCTTCTTCATATCATGTGTCAGTCTGGGAGGAGGAGTTCTCATCAAGAGGCAAGATACAGGTTACACAAATAGATCAATAAACTCATAATAAGAGTAGGGAGAGAAGCGTATATCATGAAATACTGAAGTCCAAAAAATAACAGACCTCCTCTCCCCTTTGTGGTCCAATTTTCTAATGGGGAATTGGAAGACATCTGGCTGGAAATATAAAAATAGACGATATATATAGGAGGAATATTTGAAGATTCCCTCCCTGTCCAGCCTTAACAATTGGTCATGCATTTTATTGGCAATGAGCTTGGCATAATTGTACCTGATAGCAGGGGGCTGCCCTGGGGTAAAATTGGATAGTATAAGCTGTATGGTTTCATCAATGTGCTCACTGGTCTTGAACCCTATACAAAAGATATCATATCAACCACTAACCTACCCATTTTAGTGAAGGAGCCATAATGAAAAGGAGGTGGGTGCTCGGGCTGTCTATCTGCCATCATGAATACCTTGGCAACTCTAGCTATTCCTGTGCTGGAGAGTTTGGGACCTTCATCGAGCAAGTACTTCATGGTAAGAGGAAACTGGTTGTGTGTTGGCTTAAAGTTCAGCATCTGGTTGATAGTGTTAGGAGTGTTATAGAAAAGAGTAGTCCTAGATGGACTTTTGATGGCTCTGTTTGTTGGCTCATAGTTCTCAAAATAGAGGTGGATGATCTCAGGGAAGATGTTCACAGAGGGGAGGTAATATCTGGGCAAGTTTGATTCCCAAATACCTCATATATCTTCTTGATTCAAGTGACTATTTCTGAGGTCACAAACTGCCTGAAGATGGTTTTGGAAACCTTCAAGATCTTGGATTAGGTAATCCTTATCAGCCAAGGGTAAATGCTCTAACTCTTTGTGGGGTGCATTGAGGGGGGTGATGTTTAAGGCCACTGGACCTTCCATGGCTTAGCTGTATTGCGTTTAGAATTGGAATTTCTGGCTCTGTACAGGCAAAAAATGAGTAGGAGGGTGGCTTCAAAGATTTCCTTGGTATATTCACAGTTAGAACTGGTTTGTTGGCTTGAATTGGGCTCTGTGGAGTGATATTAGTTAGAGAAGCAGGGGCTGTGGGCTTTTGGCATAGTGGACTTCAATTGTGGGCAAAAGATGGGCTGGGAGACTCTTTGGGGAGTTTATAGGGCCGAACAAGCTCAATTTCGGATGATTATATGGATTTGCGGTGAATTTGGTACCTCAGAGGCTTATGGAGGACTTGTGAGCAACAACACAGTGTTTTCACTTGTAAATTATCAGTGTTCGTGCCAAATTCATAGAGAAACTAATGGAAAACAGGGTTTGGAGCGAATTGATGGTAAATACCTGTATTCCCGATGAAATGGATGACTTGCAGGCGACCAGGTGGGTCGAGGGGCCGAGCTAGACACTGTGCTTGTTGGTTGGCAGGTTTGGAGGGTCAAAAATGGTGTTTCGACGTAGTTTGCATGTATAGGTGCGCGGAGATAACAAACAGAGAATGGTAAAAAAAACTTTACAATTACCCTTTGTACCCACAAATTTTGACTTTGGCGGGTTATGGGCGCTTTTTTGGGATGATGTCAGCATGATGTCATTTTGTCGTATAGTGGGTACGGAGGCTGACATGGCATATGATGTGGCAGATGACGTGGTGGATGACGTGGTGGATGATGTCATCAGGTGACATAAGCATGATGTCAGTAGGGAGGGGGCAAGTGGTAAGCGGTAATATCGAACCGCTTTTTGGGGAAAGTGGTTGCGGGGGAGGGGGCTTCGAACATACCGAGCACTTGACACGCATCCTCGGTACGTCGGAAATACCGCCCATCCCCCGGACGCTATTCTTCGGTAGGTTGGGGGCTTCTGAAATCAGAGACTACCATTAGATCTAGGAGCCGTGATCAGACGGCTGGTGGGTGATCGATCTGGTGGGTTTTTAACAGTGTTGGACCCATGTTAATTTTTCATGTTTTGTAATGTTTTCTATGTATCGGCGGACTTAGGAAAAGTGTGTTTTTTCAGGCAAAATTGTGGGTTTTAGTTTATTTATTTAGCCAAAGCCTATATAAATCCCGATGGGTGTGTGGAGGGTTGCTATTGGGCCCCTGGTGGGCCAATAGCTCCCTAAAAAAAATGTAAAATATGGCTATAGTCAGCCCAGAGTGGGGGTACTTATTTTTTTGGGGGTTTTTTATGTATTTATATACTAAGGGGGGGAAGCTATACATAGGAGTTATATAGTAAGGTTAGTAGGTTAATATGATTATGGGAGAGGGGTGTGCATGGCTTAGGTTAAGTTTTATAAAGTGAAAACTTAGGCCAAGGGGAGAGGAATGAATGACCAATGGTGAAACTTTAGGAAACTTTGGCAAGATAAAATCAAGACTTTTTACACAAGAAATGTGGCTTGTTTTGCCTAGGTAAAACATCTTCTCACTTAATTTTTTTATTAAATGAAGTAGGCTAAAGGGGCTAAGGGTAATGAGCACTCTTTACCCCTTGGGGGGAGTGTTAGTAAATGTTTCTTTGGGAAGATGAGGAGGGGAGTTAGTCATGCTTCATTTGATCTGTAGCCACCTTGCCATCGTTCCCCATGATTTTATGAGATGGAAAGTCATTCTAAAGAGCAAATTGCTCACAAACCATGCCTTTGTAACTTTAAAATTGCCTATGAAACCTAGTATACCTAGCATTTTTTCTTCATTCTTATTAGGTGCACTTGAACTGGCAAACCCTGATTCCTTTCTTTTCTTTTGGCTGCCATCCTATCTAAGTCTACCCTTATTTCTTCCAGGTGTCAGATTAAGCTGTTGAGACCCTTTGCTTCTCTGCCTAACTATTGGCTTGCCAAGTTTAAACTGTTTGCGCAGGCCTCCATTCTCTATTCTTAGACAAGTGAAATTCAAACATGATCTAGCCAGAATTAAGCTGTCTGGTTAATACTCAATTGTGGCACAAGTTAACCACCTATGCAGTGTGAAGATTGATCGACATTTGGAACCTTTGCAGTATAAAAAGGATGAACATATTCGGCACTTCCCGAGTCAATCATGAAAAATGAAACCTATTGGTATAGGGAGCTAACAGTAGCTCCACTTGGGAATGGATTTTCCTAGTGAAAAGTCAAGAATAGCAGGTCAAATGGCCTTATCTTTCAGTTCCTTACTGTAGTTTGAAATTTATCCTTGTTTGTTTCATACAATGGCCGCTTTGCAGTACTGTTTATCTTATGGACTTACTGCAGCACCGTAGCTCTGTTTTGGGTAGTTAGTCTGATCATTTCTCATCATTTTCACAGTTCCCATGTCTGATTCTTTAGCTTCTTGTGATATGCTAAAAAGCAAGATCCAAATGTAGCACAATCCGTCGCTCTCTCTTCAAAATTTGTTGTAACTTATTCCCTATCCTATTACTGAAATAAACTGCAGTAAGTAAACACTACTATGTACAAGTTGAAGTGCTGCTATTCTTGACAACGTGGCTGAAAATAGTGCTTTAGCATCCTGCCATTGACTGGCCCATCCTCTGCCCCTGTACCATCTAAACTTTTCTAAAAAATAGGTATTATTTCCTTGTACAGTCTGAATGATAAATGGCCCTCTCCATAAGAAATAAAATTTCCCATGTTTCCATTTATCTTCCCTTTTGGAATCCAACTTCAGAACTTTATCCCCAATGAAAAAATCCTCTGCTTTGGTTCTTTTGTCAAATATCTTTTTGATCTTTTCTTGTAGGATTTGGGCTCTGTGGTAGACTTCTTCTCTTGTCTGCTACAAGTAAATATTTTGATTGATCCTTCTTTGTATATCATTAGGTTCTGCTTGTATCTCTTATAGCAGCTTCATTACTAGGATTCCCAAAGAAGAAGGGAAAACTGCTTCCATTCGATAAACCAATTGATAGGGGTTGGTCCCAATAGATCTCTTGGTGGTCAATCTGTCTGTCCATAGGGCATTGACAAGATTTTTATGCCAGTTCTTCTTGTTCTCCTACAAGACCTTCTTAATAATGTTAATCAAGCTTTTGTTGGAGGATTCAGCTAGGCCATTGCCTTGAGGATAGTAGGCTATCAAATGGCCCAAGGTAATGTGGTACTTCTGACAGAAATTAATCATTTTCTTAGATTTGAAAGCAGCAACATTGTCTGTAATGATTTTCTCCAGGCAGCCAAACCTGGACAAGATGTTGGTTTCAAGGAATTGAATGGCCACTGAGTCATTGGCTTGCCTACAAGGGATGGCCTCTATCCACTTAGTAAAATAGTCTATAGCAATCAAAATCCACTTGTGCTAGCCAGAAGATGAAGGGTGGATTTCCCCAATGAAGTCTAAACCCCATTGTTGAAATGGTTTCTCAGTGGAAACTGGTTTGAGGGGTAGAGGCAACAACTTTTTCTTGCCTTCAAAGATTTGGCATTTGTGGCAAGAGGTTACATATTTCTTCACATCAGAGAATAAGGTGGGCCAATAAAATCCAGCCCTTAGGATTTTGTCAGCAGTTGATTTCCAATACAAATGTCCACCACAATCCCCTACATGAAATTCTTGGAGCACTTTGTCAGTTTCCTCCTTGATTAGACAATTTAATAAAACACCATCATGGTTTTTCCAAAAAAGAGCCTGATCTAAAATGTAGAACTTGGAAGCTTTCATTTTCAAAAATCTTTTCTTAGTTCTGGATAATCCTGGATGAGCTTGCAGGTTTGATAAGCTAAAAGAGATATTAGCATACCAGGGTGATTGTACAAAGGCTTGATTGATCTGTGGAGTCGCCATCTCCTGTTCATTATCCAGTTGATTTATGTCAAGGGCTTGAAAGTTAGTTTCAGTCATGAGTTTAGCTAGTCCTTATCCTTTTATCAGTTTAGTGGGTTTAATTTCAATGTCATATTCTAGTATGGTAGCTATCCATTTGCCCCTCTTTCCTTCAATGCCTTCTTGGGTTAGAATATATTTAACAACAGTGTTGGGCACATAGGCAATTACATGAGAGTATAAGATGTAAACTCTGAAGTCCTTGATGGCCTTTACAAGGGCATATGCTTGTTTCTCCATTATTTGATATCTCAGTGGGGCATCTCTAAGGGCTTTACTGAAGAAGGCTATGGGTTTTTCACATCCTTGGTCATCTTTTTGAAGCAAAACAGTAGCAATTGTATGTTCTGATGCAAATGAGAATATGATAAAATCTTTGTCAAAGTTGGGGCTTGTGAGGGCTGGTGTTTGAGTTAAAGCTTGTTTAATTTCTTCAAAGGCTTGCTTATTTTTCATCGTCCACTTGACCTTTGAGTCCTTTTTTAGCATGTTGTTTAGCAATCTTATTAGTTCAGCCAGATTTGGTATGAATCTCCTAAGAAAGTTGATTTTTCCTAGAAAGGCTTGCAGTTCTTTAATGTTTCAAGGGTGTGGGACTTGTAGGATGGCTTGTATTCTATCTGGGTCAATTCTAATGCCTTCTTTGGAGATAATATGGCCCAATAATTTTCCTTCTTCTAGGCCAAACAAGGATTTCTTTAGGTTTAATGATATGCCATATTTCCTTCAGATTAAGAATACTTGCCTTAGATGATCCAAGTGCTCTTGATCTGATTTGGAGAATGATGTAAGGTCATCTAGGTAAATGACTAAGAATTCATGGATTTCTTTAGCAAAAGCTATATCCATGGCCCTTTGAAAAGTTGCCCCTGCATTCTTGAGTCCAAAAGGCATTTTTACATACTTGAATGTTCCCGAAGGGGTAGTGAAGGCAGTTTTATCTTGGTCATCAGGGTGCATCAAGATTTGATTGAAGCCTGAGAATCCATCTAATAGTGATATTCTTGAAGCACCCACCACCCTTTGCAGAATGTGGTCCATTTTGGGCAGAGAGTAGTTGTCCTTTAAAGAAACTTTGTTTAAATTTATCAAGTCAACACATAACCTTATCTCACCTGTCTTCTTTCTAGTAGGCACTAAATTCGAAACCCATTCCGAGAATCTGATTGGAGCTATAATTCCAGCTTCATACATTCTCTTGACTTCCTTTTCAATCAAAGGGAGCAGTACAGGGTTGACCCTCCTGAGTTTCTGTTTGAAAGGTTTTTGGTCCTCTTTGAGAGGTATTGTGTGCTGGATTACTGTAGTGTTATAAGACTTTAGGTCTTCATAACTCCATGCAAAGACATCTTGAAATTCTTTGAACAATTCTATATACTTGGGTTTTTGGTCAGAGGGTAGAGCTTTAGACAATTTTATCATTTTGGGATTTTCTGCAGTCCCTAAATTACAGTCCTCAATTTCAGCATTTAAGGGTTGCATTTTAGGTTTCCTAGAGATATCATTTGAGTCAAAGATGTCCTCTAAAGGAGTAAGGCCTGTGGGTAGAAAATTATCTTTTAGTTCAATCAATTCACACTCTGCTGCCACTGCATCCTCACCTTCTTTTTCATGAAGTAGCTATAAATCTGTTTTAGTGAACTTGGTGGGGTGTAGAAGTTGGTTTTCTATTTCAGCAGAGATGTGTGTTTCAATCTTGTCCACTTGGATGCTTTCTTCTGTAGTGTTAGTATCCATTTTTGTGCTTGTAAACTCTTCTTTCAAGGTTAGGAAATTGTTGATTTGTATGTCATTTTCAAACACCTGCCAATTCTTTACATTATCTGGTACTGCTGGCCTGTGCTTTATTTCAGCAGTAAACAGGTGATTAGGCTTGAATGGCAATTTGCAAGTGCTTGCAAAAGTTGCAAGACTATGGGCATGCAGGTTTTGATTTCTTGGAATCTTGGTCAGTTAGGTTTCAGGAAAGGTGTCAAGGATTTCCATTGTGGCAGCTCTGTATGACCTTAACCTAATATCATTTGTAATGAAGTTGCCCTTTATTTGTTGAATAATGAGGTCAGAGTCTCCCAAGATTGATATTCGGGCAACACCCAAGTTTTTTATCACTTTGAGTCCTAAAAGGAGGGCTTCATACTCGGCCATGTTCTTGGTGCACCTGAAATTTAATCTAAATGCATGTCCCTCAGTGTGGTCATCCTTTACATTATGAATCCAGACCCCTTCCCCTGCTCCTAGCTTATTGACTGATCCATCAAACTCTAGATACCATAGGTCTTCTTGATTTGTACTGGTATTAAGAGCCCTTTCCATTTGCTCAGCAGGGGAAATTGGATTTACAGTGTTATAAGGTAGCTTATGTGTGACTGTTGACTTACTGTCTTCCAAGATTTCTTCAATTTGAACTGTGGATCCTTTGTCTAGGAATTTGTCCTGACTCAAAGTCATCATTTTTACATCAGCTTGGGTTTGAATTTCAGTGTTGTATAAGATGAAAGAGTCCATGTCTGAATGTATGGAATATATGGGAAAGTTTTGGGGTCTTTCTTGAGTACTAACCACATACTTCATCAAAGTCCCTCGGTACAGCCTTTTAGGTTGGCCAAAGACTGAGATTGTGGCATAAGACATGTCGAGTTGCACTGAACCTTGTAGCTTGGCACCCCAGGACCTGGATAACAACATTGCATATTTTGGTGGAATGTCAGCTACCATCACATCCATGAGAATTGTCTTGGCTAGATATTGGACTAATGATACACATAGATCCTTGATTAATCCTAGACACCGGACTTGACTGGAACCAAAGGAAAACAAGTCTTTGTATGGCCTTGTGATGTCTAGGTCCAACTTCTCCATGACAGATTTGGGCATCAGATTATGTGAAGCTCCTGAATCAAACATTGCATTATGAAGCACTTTGTCATGAATGTTTAGACTCACGTAAAAGGGAGGGACTCCTCCATCTACTGTTTTACCATTTGCTTCAGGGCCAAATATGAGTTCTGGCTGGTCATCGAGGATGTTCACTGAATCTTTGTTTTCTGAAAGTTGTAATGATATGTTGATTTGTTCCCTAAACACTTGATGCGTAGCCAATTCAGATAATGGGATAGACACTTTTAGCCTACCTATTTCAGCCTCCATATTAAAGGATTTTTCTGTTTGGGTTTTGACATTTTGGGCAACCAGGTTATTCCATTCAACTGAGCTATTGATAATTGTTTCTGTTATTGGAATGTCATGCTAAAGTAGGGTTGTTGGCTGACCATCTTATAAAGATTCTTCTACCATTTTTCTGAGTGGAGGATCAGCTATAGGGTGCTTCTTTGATTCATACTTGTCTGAGACATCCTCTATTGTGGGGCTGTTTGGATTGGGAGTGGGTTTGGAGATGATTGGTATATGAGAGTTCTTGAGTTTAGTTTTGGTAGGTTGCTTAATTGTCTTTTGCGGATCATCAGGATGTCTATTCTTCTACTCCTCAAGTTGTATTTCTTATGGAATTCATACACAACTGTTTCATATCCTTGCCTAAAGTCAAAGGATTCTCCTGATTTTATTTGGCATTGACCAAGAGTATGAGCCTCTTGGTCTTCTTGAGTTAGGAAAATTGGTTGGCCACTGTTGAGGCCCATTAGATTAATGTGTGGGTCCTCTGTTGGTTCATTAGATGTGGAAGCCTCTACATAGTTTTCTTGGAAGGGAGGCCTTATGTTTTGGTCTGGACCACCCTTTCCTACATTGGGATTTTGATTTTTTCTAAAGTTTGGATTTCTTGCATTGTTGTTTGGTTGACTATCCCAAGAAGAATTCCTTTCAATGGTTTCCACTCTATCTCCTAACCTGTCCATGCCTTTAATAATTGCATCAAGTTTTTGTTCAAAGGCAGAGGGTTCCTCTTTGAAAGTTGTTCTTCTTTCTGTCCTAGCTCGATTTCGTTTGGAGATTAGATTAGCTTCAACACTCACAGCTATGCTCTGCATATCTTCAAGGCTGGGATGAGCTCTCTCCCTGAGCTGGTAAGCCATGTCTGAGTCAAAACCATTAGGGAATTTAATTAATGCTAAATATGGTGGTGGTTTAAGATTTATTGGAATAGCAAGGTATGTATTATTGAATCTGGCACAATAATCTTGGACAGTCTCCTATGGGCCTCTTTTTAAATTCTCATATTCTGTTAAGATATGTAAAGGATCCTTTTTCTTCTCCCACCTGTTTAGGAAAGTTTGATATAGGGCATCTGGGTTGGCTATCGTGTTTGGGGGTAGTGACCTAAACCATGCCCTCACATCACCAGTTAAGCTCTGGACAAAAAATTTCATCCTAACATCATTATCATCAATGTCATAGTTTTCGAAATAATCTGTCATTCTCTTGGTATGTTGATGAGTAGTGTAAGTGCTTGTACTACCAAAATAGGTAATTTTTCCCTGATAAATCTATGGCATAGCCCCTGGCGTGGCAGGGAACTTTAGGGGAGCATATCTATTTGCCATGTTGGCAGGAAAAGGTGGGACAACTGGAAGGATAGGGATATGGGCTGAGATAAGTGCTATGGATGGATGGGTAGGAAAGAGAGTTTGGGGTAATGAAGGTGTACTAGAAGAAGCTACAGCCGTGGGGATGAGGGTTTGAGGATTAGCTGTGGTAGGCTCAGTTTGAATCGGTTTCTGCTGAGCTGGTTCAAGGTTTGAATCAACAGAACTCTCTTGATTTTCTAATTTCCTAAGGCTCTTAGCAATCAAATTTGGATTGTTAAAAATAGTTGGAGGATTTGTGTCAGGGTTTGACTTGGTATGTCTTGTTTTCTTCTTTGGAGCCAGCTTCTAATTATGTTTTGGTATTTTTCTAGGAATTCTTGGGAGATACAAGTTTTGACAGTAGTTTTAAAGGGGACTACTAGAATGTAGAAGAATTTGAGGATTTCTTTCAGGGAGGTTTGAAATAGGGATAGCCTAGCAAATCCTTGAGGCAGTGGCCCAGAGACTAGAAACTAAACTAGAGTTGGAGTGAAGTTGTTTCTATCCAACTCTGTGATTGTATAGCAAGGATAATTTCAAGCGCTGCCTGGCTAGCTTCAGACTTCATCTGTGGCCTTAGAGTTTCAGTTAATAGTAGCAGACATTCATTATTCCCCAGTGGAGTTGCTAATGATGTTATCACTCAGGTTGTTCCCCAAAACTTGTTGAGAAAAGGGAATACGACCGAGGTAATCACTAACCAGTCTTTTAGATGCAATTTCTAGCCAAACTGCATCCACAGAGGGCTCTCTCTATATGTTTCAACTTTGTTTGTTCTAAGTTTTATGCTAGTTATGTTGTGCAGGGTTGAGTATTCAAATAGGTTTGGATGATGATTTCAAGCAGAGGTAGGATGTAGGTCTGATATGTTTAGTTCCACTGGGCAATGGAGTCTATGGCAGTGGACTACTGAGTGTGTTTTTGAGATTAAAGACAATACTACAGAGCAATATAATTAGTTTGGAACAATATCAAAGAAAGTGATGGATGGGATGTAGGCCAAGGGGTGAAGGGCAGTCAAGGATCCTTTATCCTAGTGGCAGAGGGAAGATCATTGAAATGTTTCAAGGAGCAGTGAAGAACTCTTTGAGAACGTTCAAAATGAGATAATTAGCAAAGATAGAAGAATTTAAGAATTTCTATTTGAACTAATTATGAGGAAAACATAGATAACAGTAGGAATTGAACGTAGAGTGTATTTAAACAAGTTCTCGGTTATTCTTTTTCCCTGTTGTTAATATTATGAAACATATTTGATACTTGCAAACATAGAAGAAACCAAACATAGTCAGAATAACTTATTGAGCCAAGGAAAGACACAAGAATTCTGTAGCAGAGTCTAACATCATCACATCCATAGTCAGAAGATTGAACAACAATGCATTTGAATGCCCTTTGTATTAATAAATATCTGAGTTACAGCGTATTTCAACTGGGAGAATCACCAACCCCGAATACATTCTATGGGGGTTATTTATACAAACAAAGAGTCTACAAAATATCTCAGTGATAAGACAAGGAGTAATAAATTCCTTCAGCTACTTTTTCAGAGAAATAAAGGTAAAAATAAAGGCAGCAGTTATTGCAGCTGTGCTGGCTCGTGTTCTGACAAGATATTTTAGACTTTTTCACCCTGGAATTCACCTGGGAGTTATGTCTTTGCTTTCCTTTCCAGCGTTGCTGTCCTGATCTGTTACCTGCTCTAGATTCATCTTTAATGTGTCCTGATCCTGGTCTGAGCTCCTTCATTTACCTCTGCCACGTGTCTTGCCCTTTGACCAGCTGTAGAAGCAAAAAGGATCTGGATTTACTTAGGCAAAACTTCCAGCATACTTTGCCACCAGTGTTCTGTGGGCAATTGGTGTCTTTGTATCTTTATTAGTATCTCATCAGCTTCAGTATATCTGTAAAAATTGGGCTTGACCTCAAACAGATGATTTATGTCATGTTCTATGAAAAATAATCCTTCCAATTTGTCATACAAGCTTTGTGTAGAAAGAGGTCCTGTGTTTTTTGAGCTGCTGGACCATGTAGTGGTCTGATTTGTCACATACATGTTCACCTAGTGAGCATATTGCTGATGAGATAACAACTTTTGGTTGCTTGTTACTAGACTGGGTAAACCCCTTTTCTGCAAGCTTGTCAATTTCTCTATGAAGGTATTAATATCCATCTGCATCTCCTGATACCTTCTTTCCAGAGTCTGTATCAGAGTCCTCATCATTAGCATCTTCTTTACTGTCAAAATGGTGCCTGTCCTGTCATTGACTTCTAGAGCTGCCAATTGTTCCTTGGTGTTGGTATTCAAAAAGTGGATAAGTGCATTGGCCTAATCAGGCATATTTCCTAATGATGCCAAGGACCTTTGTATTTGTTCCTGTGCCTTGTCTATTAATTCCATCTGCTCATACATTGTCTGAATTGACCTCCATTGGTCAGAAATGGACTGGCCAATCTTAGTCCACAAAATCATTTTGATATCTGCTAGAGGTTTATGTAAGGTGAGATGTTTTTCCAGTGTTTTCACCTTGTTCTCCAGGGCCTTCACTTCTCTCGTCTTCTCTGCCACAGTCATTTTTTATTTGTCATAGCTCGTTTCTACCTTGGTTAGCTTTTCTTTTATCTCTCTAAGCTCTGACATTTGAGCTTCTAGCTCTTTTACTGCCTTCATCATTTCCTCCATTTTCATGCTGGCCTCAGGCTCTCTTGTTGTTGTTGTTGTAGCATCTGTGGTCTCAGTACCTATTGTCACTGGTGGTTCAGTGAGAGGAGCTGCTGTTGTGTCTGTGGGGGGAGCAGAGACAATTGTTGGAGCTATTTGAGGTAGCTAGGAGGTTGACTCTCCCTGCTTATTTTGTAATGCTTTCTCCATCTCTTGCTCTGTCGGTATCAGCCTTTGGTTCATTCTTAGTAATAGGTCCATGACATCCTCTTCTGCCTTTCCTTGTGCTAGCTCTACTATTTGGGGATGCATGGTCACAGGCAACTTCAACTGCTTTCTGAGGGCAGCAATATCCTCCTCCTTTTTTATCAATGCCTTGGTGGTCTTGGCATCCTTGGGATCATGTTCCAACTCAACAATTATTTCCTCCAAAGTCTTTATGCAGTTGCCTTTGGCTAGAGAAGAGATCTTCTCTAAGTCCAATTGAGCAGATGTGTTACTCAGTGACTCTTTCAATTGATGGGCCAGCATTGCTTTGTCTGCCAGTGTGGCATAGACCATTTCACCTGTTTTCTTGTGTAATTCGATTTGATCCATTGGGTGAATGTCCTTGGAAAGGACCTCTAGGTTGGTCCTTATGTAGTCAGCTGCAGACTGCGGGTGCTGAACTTTGGCCTTGAAATGACTGAAAATCATTTTTTCCTCCTTAATGTCATAGGCTGCCATTAGTCTATGTTGTTTGGAGGGTGTCATCTTGAGAAACTGGTCATACAATTGAATTCTTAAGGATTCATTTTGAGACTTAATATCTTTGAATGACTACTTGATGTCTGCTGGCTTCTTTGCTTGTGATCTTGAGGAGGAGACTTCCATTCCATGTTGTCTCCCTCCTTCTTGTCTATGAGAGCTTGTAGAGGTCTGTTGGCTAACGACTCTCTCTCCTCTTGGGCTCTCAGTGATGTCTTCCACAGTGTCCTCTTCAAGAGGATCTACTCTTTGCCTCTTGGCCTCTTGCTAGCCTGTTGACCCACTTGCAGGTGTGGTCTCTTCTCGGTCCCTTTTCTTTCTTTTCTCCTCAGGAAGAGGAGTCTACACTGCTAGTACCTCTGGTGCTTTTGTTTGTAATGAAGGGGCTTCCCCTTGGCTGTGTCCCTTTGAAGTAGCAGGCTGCTCTTCCATGATTTCTTATTCTGGCACTAGCAATTCCTTGCCCTTTGCTGTCCTTGTTGCTGGGGTAGTCCTTTCCTGGGCAACCTGTTGTGTAGTTGTTGAAGTTGATGAGCTCTCCCCAGTTGGCTGTGGCTTTTTGAAAGACACCTACCCACAAGATTCCAAGTCAAGAGTTTTTTACAAATCTTTCATGGTTTGTTCCATTTTTTCTTCTTCAGTCAACTCTTCAACTAGGGTTCCCTCCAACTAGTCATATCGGTTGGCATATTTTTCTATGCCAGGGATGCGGTAGTGTTCATAGGATGCTAGCCTATATTTTATCCTTCTTGCATTGATGAAGCCATATGGGTCATAGGGCACCCACCAAAAGCTTCTCTTGAGCCTGTATGTTTGACCCAATAGGTCATCAGCATCCTTCCATCCCTCTTTCTTGTTCATAAGAAAGGGGTCTAATTGGTCTCTGAGTTTCAATTGGGCCTTTTTCTTGGTGCTATTTAAGTGACTCAGATCTAAGTTGATGAATTGCCTGAAATATTCCAAGGCAAAGAGCCTCATTGGCACATATCTGGGTAGCCTGTAGGGGCAGAGCTCACAGCCATATATTCTGAGAATAGTGTGATTCTGGTAGAAATACTAGTCACCTATTCTATAGTTCTTGGAGAGCTGCAGTATCTTCTTCATATCATGTGTCAGTCTCGGAGGAGGAGTTCTCATCAAGAGGAAAGATACAGGGTACAAAAATAGATCAATAAAATCACAATAAGAGTAGGGAGAGAAGCGCATATCATGAAATACTGAAGTCTAAAAAATAACAAACCTCCTCTCCCCTTTGTGGTCCAATTTTCTAATGGGGAATTGGAAGACGTCTGGCTAGAAATATAAAAGTAGATGATATATATAGGAGGAATATTTGAAGATTCCCTTCCTGTCGAACCTTAACAATTGGTCATGCATTTTATTGGCAATGAACTTGGCATAATTGTACCTGATAGCAGGGGGCTGCCGTGGGGTAAAATTGGACAGTATAGCCAGTATGGTTTCATCAATGTGCTCACTGGTTTTGAAACCTAACACAAAAGATATCATATCAACCACTAACCTACCCATGTTAGTGAAGGAGCCATAATGAAAAGGAGGTGGGTGCTGGGGCTGTCTATCTGCCATCATGAATACCTTGGCAACTCTGGCTATTTCTGTGCTGGAGAGTTTGGGACCTTCATCCAGCAAGTACTTCATGGTAAGAGGCAACTGGTTGTGTGTTGGCTTAAAGTTCAGCATCTGGTTGATAGAGTTAGGAGTGATATAGAAAAGAGTAGTCCCAGATGGACTTTTGATGGCTCTGTTTGTTGGCTCATAGTTCTCAAAACAGAGGTGGATGATCTTAGGGAAGATGTTCACAGAGGGGAGGTAATATCTAGGCAAGTTTGATTCCCAAATACCACATATATCTTCTTAATTCAAGTGACTATTTCTGAGCTCACAGACTACCTGAAGATGGTTTTGGAAACCTTCAAGGTCTTGGATTAGGTAATCCTTATCAGCCAAGGGTAAATGCTCTAACTCTTTGTGGGGTGCATTGAGGGGGGTGATGTTTAAGGCCACTAGACCTTCCATGGCTTAGTTGTATTGCTTTTAGAATTGGAATTTTTGGCTCTGTGTAGGCAAAAAATGAGCAGGATGGTGGCTTCAAAGATTTCCCTAGGATATTCACAGTTAGAAATGGTTTGTTGGCTTGAATTGGGCTCTGTGGAGTGATATTAGTTAGAGAATTAGGGGTTGTGGGATTTTGGCACAGTGGACTTCATTTGTGGGCAAAAGACGGCCTGGGAGACTCTTTGGGGAGTTTATAGGGCCAGATGAGCTCAATTTCGGATGACTGTATGGATTTTTGGTGAATTTGGTACCTCAGAGGCTTATGGAGGACTTGTGGGCAACAACACAGTGTTTTCACTTTTAAATTATGGGTGTTGGTGCCAAATTCACATAGAAACTAACAAAAAACAGGGTCTGGAGCAAATTGATTGTAAATACCTGTATTCCCGGTGAAATGGATGACTTGCAGGTGACCAGGTGGTTCGAGGGGCCATGCTGGACACTGTGGTTACTGGTTGACAGGTTTGGACGGTCGAAAATGGTGTTTCGACGTAGTTTGCATGTACAGGTGTGCTGAGATAACAAATAGAGAATGGTAAAAAAAACTTTATAATTACCCTTTTTACCCGCAAATTTTGACTTTGGCGGGTTATGGGCAGTTTTTTGGGCTGACGTCAGCATGATGTCATTTTCTTGTTTAGTGGGTACAGAGGCTGACATGGCATATGACGTGGCAAACGACGTGACACATGACATGGTGGATGAAGTGGTGGATGATGTCATCAGGTGACATAAGCATGATGTCAGCAGGGAGGGGGCGACTGGTAAGCGGTAATATCGCACCGCTTTTTTGGGAAAGTGGTTTCAGGGGAGGGGGCTCTGAACATACCGAGCGCTTGACATGCGTCCTCAGTACGGCGGAAATACCACCCATCCCCTAGACGCTATTCTTCGGTAGGTTGGGGGCTTCCGAAATCACCGACTACCGTCGGATCTGGGAGTCGCGATTGTACGGCTGGTGGGTGATCGAGCTGGCAGGTTTTTAACAGTGGCTGACCAACGTTAATTTTTCATGTTTTGTAATGTTTTCTATGTATCGACAGACTTAGGAAAAGTGGGTTTTTTTCTGGCAAAATTGCGGGTTTTAGGTTATTTATTTAGCCAAAGGCTATATAAATCTTGATGGGTGTGTGGAGGGTTGCTATTGGGCCCTTGGTGGGCCAATAGCTCCCTAAAGAAAATGTAAAATATGGCTATAGTCAGCCCAGAGTGGGGGTACTTATTTTTTTGGGGGTTTTTTATGTATTTATATACTAAGGGGGGGGAAGCTATACATAGGAGTTATATAGTAAGGTTAGTAGGTTAACATGATTGTGGGGGAGGGGTTTGCATGGCTTAGGTTAAGTTTTACAAAGTGAAAACTTAGGCCAAGGGGAGAGGAATGAATGACCAATGGTGAAAATTTAGGAAACTTTGGCAAGATAAAATCAAGACTTTTTACAAAAGAAATGTGGCTTGTTTTTCCAAGGTAAAACATCTTCTCACTTAATTTTTCCATGAAATGAAGAAGGCTAAAGGGGCTAAGGGTAATGAGCAGATCTCTTTACCCCTTGGGGGGAGTGTTAGTAAATGTTTCTTTGAGAAGATGAGGAGCGGAGTTAGTCATGCTTCATTTGATCCGTAGCCACCTTGCCATGGTGCCCCATGATTTTATGAGATGGCAAGTCATTCTAAAGAGTAAATTGCTCACAAACCATGCCTTTGTACCTTTAAAATTGCCTACCCAACCTAGTATACCTAGCATTTTTTCTTCATTCTTATTGGTTGCACTTGAACTGGCAAACCCTGATTCCTTTCTTTTCTTTTGGCTGCTCTCCTATCTAAGTCTACCCTTATTTCTTCCAGGGCTCAGATTAAGCTGTTAAGACCCTTTGCTTCTCTGGCTAACTATTGGCCTGCCAAGTTTAAACTGTTTGTGCAGGCCTGCATTCTCTATTCTTAGACAAGTGAAATTCAAACATGATCTAGCCTGGATTAAGTTGTCTGGTTAATCATCAATTGTGGCACAAGTTAACCACCTATGTAGTGTGAAGATTGATCAACATATGGAACCTTTACAGTATAAAAAGGATGAACATATTTGGCGCTTCCCTAGTCAATCATGAAAAATGAAACCTATTGGTGTAGGGAGCTGACACTTACAAGTGGCCCCTTACTTCATGTGTGGATTTCATTATTGTATATTTCTTCCGTACTATCTCCTTCGTCGTCTTCATTCTCATTTGTATAGAAATCCAACAGTACATTTATTTGAGATTCCTCATCGAAGGGCTCTTCGACTTGGTATTCTTCCACATTTCCTTGTTCTGGCTCCAGCTCCACTATAGGTTCTTCTTTGGTAAGGAGTGATCCGATAAGTTTCAGCTCTTCCGTATTTAAAATCCCTTCATTGGGTGGAGCAGGGAGCGCAAGTTGGCCATGACCACATTCTATCTTCTTATGATAGAAAGGTTTGAAGGATTTTATGTTGTTATAATCTCCTCCATTCCCATTTGTACGATCTCAAGAATTCCTCTTCATATCGATGACTATGTTTGTCAATTTCTTTGATCTTAGCCAATTTGTTATCACTCCCACTATACTTCTTGGATGACTGAGGGGCTTTCTTTCCTTTGTTCGTATGATGACATTTTGTGAGACTGATCATTTCATTCTCAACTTTTGCTGCTTCATCGATAGCACCCTGCAAGGTTTTTGTGTTACTCCTTTTGTCCCACATCGCAATAGGGATAGGGAGAGAAATGATGTAGAATTCCATGAGCACCTCATCAGTAGGTCTAGTGTTAGCCAGGATTCTGTTGGACAAAGTGTTGAACTGCATGTTAAAATCCTTGGCCTTCTCTTTGGTTTCCATTTTCAAATGGGATTGTTCTAAAACTAAGGCCACAGGTGTTTTGTCATCACCAAACTTGTCTAAGCAGGCTTGCTGAAAGGCACCCCATGAGGTGATCGATCCTATTCTCAAGGTAAAGTACCATGTGGCAGTCATACCAATCAGAGATAAAGGGAACAAGTGACATACCACATCTTCATCGACTACCCCCAACATGTGCACGACTAGTAAGAAAGAGTGAATATGGTTATCAGTAGTGTCTCCCCACTCGTGGTTGAATTTAGGCAATACTCTTTCTGCATTCTTGGGTAGGGTATGCTGTTGCCCAGGTACCGCTATGGTATCCTAAGCGAGCCAGGGAGGGAGTACTCTCAGAGGAGGTGGGGGTTGATTCCCACTCGTAGGAGGTGATAGAGGTGGATTCCCACCTAAAGGAGGTGGTAGAGGTGGATTCCCACCTAGAGTGGGAATGTTAGCCATATTATGTATATGAAGGTTCTGGTTGAAGGCTTCTTCAAGGCGTTCTTTGTTAAGATTTTCCAAATCAAGCCAGGGATTATCTTTAGAGGGGGAATCCTATTTCCTATTTCCACCCTTGGGATTTTATTCTACAACTGTAATCACTACATTCAGTTTACCTAACATTACCTTTGGAATCCTAGTTTGGTATATTGATCCTCCTGAAAACACGCCTCTCAATCAACTTAAACCTTACAATGCTTTCACCCGAGTTCCACTTGTTGTTCCTACCCCCTTATTTTCTTCATTTCCAAAACAAAATAAATTAAAACACACTCCTATTACGAAACAATATTATGAGGGGGGAAATCATAGAAAAAGGGAACCAAATAGAAGGCACCCCAACCAACTCCAACTCGTCCTAAGCCAGCAAAGCCTACTCTTCCATGTGATTTGTGTGATTTTGTTGGTCATGCCACCATTAATTATCCTAATCTCCCCCATATTGATAATGTTGACTCTAACACCTTTCCCATTTCTAACATTCCTAAGCTCCATGTCACCTTATTGTTGACATGGCGAATGTCTGTTGTGCCAACAAAGGGGACAACCCGATCGCAAACCCCAATTAGATCTGCTTTCATTTGGAGTGGCTAGTTCCAATGAGTTTTAAAGGATCCCATAAATTGTTATAGTTGTTGAAATATTTCTTCTTCGAGGAAAAATTCAATTAAATCAACAAAAGAAACAACTAACCTATATGTATCAAGTCCTATCTACAGTAATTCTACCTACTTATCCTAGTTCTAACTATTCTAATCTATCATGTAGGAGCATAACAAAAAAGACATTAAACATCATATATAGATTCCATACAAATAAGACTTATAACTGATGTTTAACAAGGTTTTGAATCAGCAATCGCTCATGAATTAACCATGGTAACAAATTATATTTGAACAACCAAGACTAATCACGAACTATTTATTATCATTGTGCATAAAACAAAACATATATATCCTCATGCTAGTCACAACACCCTAATTCCAAACATAAAAGAAAAGGAAAATGAATATGAAAAAAGGCTTCTTATTGACCGAAATAATCTTCTTTATTAGCACAATAAATTCGACCTCTATTCTGCCAAAAAAACACCCTCTACCCATCTCTGGGGTTAATACTTATGTAGAAAAGATTGACCCTCCATCTTCCCCCCTTGACTTTGCACCTTCCTGCTCTTTTCGATATACACATTAAAATACGCAGACGTAGAATCGATCGGTGAAATGGCTAACACATAGAGGGCATATCTATTGGAGCGCTTCATTTCATGGGGAAATGAATAGATGTTGATTAAAAGAGAATGACTGCGTGTCATCTCTTCACACCTGTATTGAGAAAACGTTATTCCCTATTATTTCCTAAAGGAAACTGAAGACACTGTGCTCATCATCCCACATCTGGCATGATTGAAGGTGTGTTTGGAGGTAATAACATCTTGATGGATTAGCACTGTCTTGAGTGCTTCCTCTTGACATAGAGCATGCCTCCATTATGCACTATGGTAGTTCGTATCCCTTTCTTGTAGAGTATGTCTTTGCAATATCGACATCGGTGGTGTAGAGGTGTCATCTTGATGTAAATCGCATTTATCTGTTACCGGGTCAACTCGAACTCGCCTTTCTTCTATTGGTTCTCGCCTGCAGAAATAGTTCATATTATCTATGATTATGAGAAATATGAAAAACATGCCCAGAAACAAACCTTGCATTCAGTCACAGTTTCTATTTAATCTCGCAACACAGAGCAACTATAATTATTAAACCATTGAACATGTTGTAACGTGTATTCTCATTTCCCATAATATTCAATTTTATTCAAGAATCGTTTGACAATGCTTCAAAAGTGGACCATTCACTCTATTAGATTTTCTTTAAAAAACCTGGACCACAACACTTTATCGGAACATATGGGAATACAAAAGAAAACCCGCAACCGAACCATAAGGTTGGACCTCAAATACTATATACCTAGATCTATAATTTTCGTCGGGTCCACTCATCACCCCTTCGCATATCGCATGTCGCTTCACTTTCTTCGACTGTTGATTGCGATTTGCGATTGGTCGGACCCAAAAATATATAAGTTGCATTTAATAGTCTTGCTAGGTCTGCCATATCGCATTGCGCCTTATGGATAAGCCTTGGGCTCCATCGATTGTGATATTTGATAGGTCGAACCTAGAAAATATATGTGTTTCCGTTCATAATTCTAGTAGGTCTGCCATATCGCATCGTGCTTTATGTATAAACAATAAACTCTGTCGATTGCGATTTGTGATTGGGGAAGTCGATCTCAAAAATATATGTGTTATATTTAATAATCCTAGCAAGTTTGGTGTATCGCGGTGTGCTTTATGTATCATCGTTGAAAGTGCCAATCGCGATATCCGATGCAATCAGAGACTTGATAGCATTGCGGTAACTCATGGGAGATAGACCTTAGCCCTTTACCAATGTGAAAAGCGATATGCGATGGAGGAGAGGTGAAGTGATTGCAATAAGAAATAAAGGCATCCATCGAGAGATGTGTAAAAACTGAGGAACTGTGAAAAGGGTAAGTTATGCATATTTGTATAGTATTTCTATTATCAACGCATTGATATAGAAATAAGGACGCGATAGAAGGTTTTGAGGGTTGATTCCATATACACCCATAGTAAAGAATGGGGGTTGGTTATATGTGTGGGCATAGAGCACCATGAAGATTTGTGAGGATTGAAAAAGTCCCAATGAAGGATATGAATGAAGGGATACAATGGGTTATAAATGAATCATGTTGTAGAGATTTATTCAGTAGGGTCTTAACCATTAAAAATTGAAGATTTGACTCGGCTGAGAGTTAAAATCCCTGGGATAAAAAAATATCATTTGAAGAAATGAAATATCATACTTCTAGGGGACCCATTCAAATTTGCTATCAGAGCAGGTTTTAATAGGGTTGTGGTTGTGGCCACAATACTTACCTAAGTTAGCTTAGTAGAACAAATCATTATGCACTTATCACCCTTATTTTTTATGTGATATTTCTAGCTATTATTCTCATCTGCTTCCCCGTCTCAAACATTTTCTTGATACACTTCAAGTGCTTCACAAATTAGAGGCCATTGATTGTAATTCCACCTCTCCTCTACATACAAGTTCTACTTCCACTCCTATGCTAAAGTGGGAGGTCTCTCAAACACCCATTGTGATCCATCCCCTTGATTTTGAGATGAAAGATAATACCACTCCTAGTCTCTACATGTTGTCATCCACGGGATTAATATATTGGGACTCTCAAGATGTCCCTTATTGTGATTATGTTGAATCTTCTTCGACGAACACTTTGTCTTGCACATCGGTAGATATCCCATCTACTACTCAAATGTCTCCCATTCTTGACGATGTGTATGTGAACTTGTCTCTCGTGAAGATGCCTCAGGTAGCTCCTCTTCATCATGTGGTCTCTCTTCCATGAGACCCCCCATCGTTATGACCACCCTTGTTTATCCTTGGAATGATATGCACCATCATCCATACTTCCTTCCACAACAAACCCATGACCAATATGTTGTGGAATCAAAAGACTTCACTCATGGTGAATTCCACTGGTTTAAAAATCCCATTCCCACACCAAATGCTTTTGAAGGAGGAAATATGGCTAGCATTTCCCTAATGATCAAAATCAACATTTCAAACAAACCAGGGATCAGAGAAAATATCACCTTGGGGGAACAATGTAACTTAAAAGAAATATATGCGTACACCAAGTTATTCAAATAATTTGGTGATGTTTTCATCTGGTCATATTATGAAATGCACGAATTTGATCCCGCCACTGATGAACATCACATCGACACTTGGCCTAATGCCATTCCTATCCACTAAAAGAAAAGGCCTATCCATCCTTCGAAATGTGAAGCTATTAAAGCTGAAATCAATAATATCAAGGAGGTTGGTTTCATATATCCCATCGAATACACCTCATCGGTGTCCAATCCTATTCTCATTCTTAAGAAACAAGGTACCATTCACATCTGCATGGAATTTCATGATCTGAACAAAGCTTATCCCAAAAAAAACTTTCCCATGTCATTCATAGATTAAATCATTAATGAGTGTATATGGAATGAGATTCTTTCCATTATGGATGGACTCTCTAGATATAACCAGATACATATATGTTATTCTGATAAGCTTAAAACAACATTCACTAGTCCATGGTGAACTTTTGCTTGTAGGATCATTCCTTTCGGTTTAAAGAGTGTTGGGGCCACTTTTCAGCATGCCATGTCTTACTATTTTCATGACCTGGCTCACATTATCCTTTCATATCTAGATGATCTCACCACTCGTTCAAAAATTTAGTCACAACACCTTCATGATTTTTATACCATCCTTCTTCGATGTCACAAGTATAACATTTTCCTCAATCCCCTTAAGTGTGTCTTTTGCATTCTTGTCAGTCGAACTTTGGGCTTCATCATGTCCAAAAATGGTATCACTCTTAAACCTCTCAAACTTTAATCCATTTTCGAACTTCCTCCGACTTATACCGTTCACTAGTTGAGAATCCTCGAAGGTAAATCCAACTTTCTTCATATGTTTGTCCCTCACTATGCCACTATGGCACATGGGTTTCTTAGACTCCTTCAATCTAACATTCCATTTGCTTAGGATGACCAAGGTCAATAAACTTTCAATGCCCTTAATCTTGCTCTCACTTATGTTCCCTTGATTAGGGCGCCTTACTTTGAGAGGGATTTGATGTTGTATATCTCTGATTCTGCCTATTTCGATGTTGCTATCCTAATCCAAGATAAAAAATGAGAATTTCATCTATTATATCAGTAAGAAACCTCATGGATGCCTCGTTTCCTATTCACATGAAGAAAAACTTGCGTTGGTTGTTGTTATAATTTTCAAAAGCTTCATCCATATATCCTTATGCATACAATCAAAGATGTGACCAATTCCAAGCCCATGGCCTTCCTATTGATTCTGTTAACACCCAGGTTGTTCCCTATGACTCCCAAGGGAATACGGCTGGGGTAACCACTAACCAATCTTTGGACTACAGCTTCTAGCCTAGCTATAATCAGAGAGGGCTCTCTCTTTAAGGTTTGTCTCTGTTCTATAGAGATTTCAGGCTAGTTATGAGGTGAAAGTTTTTTTTTTTTGGTTTATGTTTGGTTGGGAGGATGTTTTTCTGATAGCTTTGAAATGTAGTTCTGCAGGTAAAATTAGTCCATTGGGCAATGGAGTCTGTGGCTATTGGTTTCTTGAGATCCTGAGTTTGGTGCAGCTGGAGTTACAGGGCTGTTTAGATACTTCATGAAACAAAATTTAAATTGTGATGATGGACTGTAAACAACCAGTGAAAAGCAATTAAGAATTTTCCACTAAGCTGGGGTGTGAGAAAGGGATGTGTTCCTCAAGAGCAAACTTGAATTCCTGAAAGAATAATCACTCTGATGATATAGTGTGAAAAGGTAGCAATTAAGAATTACGCTTTCATTACTATAACTGAAGAAAAGACATTAAAAATAGCTTAGATTGAGTTCAGGGTAATCTGTGATCAAATCCTGGAACTATTCTTTTTCCTTGCTATTTAACTGTTAAACACAGGAAACATGAAGGAGATATGAAAGATAACAAACACATAACAAAGAGTTACAAGAGAAACTTATTGTGCCATGAGGTATGCAGGAATCCTGCAACTTTCAGCTAAACACCAGCAAAACATCAAGCAACACAGAGCTTTGGAAATTCCATCATCCTTTTGTATTACTTCTCTGAGAGTTACAGTAAAAGAACAGCAGAGTAGATATGAACAATCTCTTACATCCAATGTCCAACCCCTGCTAACTAATGCGAGGGGGAATATATAGAAGGGTCTCATACAAAATATCTCAGGTATTGAGTCATCTGAGGGATAAATATCTAATTTAACTCGCACAGGAGTAGTAGATAAGAAGTTATTACAATCTTTAAATGCAACATAAGTGCTCTTTACTCCTGTCAAAATATTTTGACCTTTGGAGTTCACTGAGTCGGTTGAGCGCTTTGTTATAACTGCTGAATGATGTGTCTGCGTAGCTCTGTCCTTTTGTAGGTTCTTGGCCTTGTCACCTGTGACTGTCAGTGATGCTGTGGTGGCCGAATGTCTGTGCTAAGTTGGCTCAGCCTCTGTCTGCATACCTACTGATGTGTCTTTGTCTTCCTGTGTATGAAAACTTAAATATTTTCAAAAGTAAAAACATAATTACTGACTTTGATTTAACAGTAATTGTATCAAATTATCCCATACATCCCGTGTAGGAAATTGATGCCTCAAAATTGACCCCATGGTCTCATCTGCCTCTGTATACTTGTAAAAATGGGGAGGCTCATCAAACAAGTGTGTGATTTCATTCATAATAAAAAATAAACTCTCCACCCTGTTGAAGATGGTCTGTCCTGGTGCTCGTCCTGTTTCTGCTGATGTACTAGCTGTCTCTGTAATTTGATTTCCAGCAAAAGTGTTCACTCTCTTGGCATATTTTTCATGTGAGAGCAACCTTCCTGATGGCTCCAACAAGCTAGGAAGACCCCTGTTTTGCAATGCCATGAACCTGTCCTGGAATTTGTTGATATCTGCTTGCATATCCTCGGTTCTTCTTTCCAGGGTCTGAACCAGGTTTCTTAATGTCAGGACCCTTTTGATCAGTGATATGGTCTCAGTCCTGTTGCCAATTCCCATTTTGATGAGCTGGGAGCTTGTCCTGTAGTTCAGCACGTTTATCATTTTAGTGGCAATCTCAGGCATATTTCCTAGAGATGCCCTTGCCCGTTGGATCTCTCTGTGTGCTTTTCCAATGAGAGTTATTTGCTCGTGGATGGCCTCAATGTACTCCCACTGGTCTGTGATGGACTAGCCAATATTGGCCCACAGCACCCTCTTGAGTTCAGATGTCACTTTGTCCAGTGTGAGCTCTTTTTCTAGCTCAGTTATTCTCTTCTTAAGGGCCTTTACCTCCCTTTCTCTTTCAGCCACATTCTGCTTGGACTTGTCATATTTCTCATTGATTTTAGCCAGAGTGTCCTTGGCTTGATTTAACTCTGACATTTGAGACT
>APFE031383682.1:0-21712 GCA_000404065.3 Pinus taeda
GAGGCGGAGTACTGGGAGTACTAGGCCCAGTCTGAGAGACTACAGAAGATGCAGAAGATGCCGTAGACTGGACGGGTTGCTGGGATGGACCAGCGGCCTGTCCAGGCTAGGAAGACGACTGCATGTTCGGTTGCAACATCTGTGGATTCTGTGAAGGATCCCACACCAAATTCGTTCCAGGGTATTGACCTTGTGGATAAGGAGATCCATAACCAGGTTGAGGATAAGATTGATAGTAGGGTTGACCTGAAGGCGGTTGATACTGGCCTTGAGGCACTTATTGGCCTTGAGGCATATACTGATACTGGGGTTGCTGCCCTTGAGGTACATATGAATATTTCCCCTGGGGTTGATATTGATAAGAAGGTTGACCTTGGGGTACATAGGAATACTGGGGTTGACCCTGGGGCACATATTGGGCCTGGGGTTGACCTTGAGGAAGGTATTGTCCCGTAGGGACATACTGTCCTTGAGGTTGCCCCCCAGACACAAACTGAGCACCCTGGGGTTGCCCCCCAGGCAAATATGAAGTACCCTGAGGGTTGCCCCCCAGGCAAATAAGAAGTACCTTGAGGCTACCCCCCAGGCGGTAACTGACTGCCTTGAGGTTGACCCGACATCATCAGAATTTCTTCTGCACTCAACTGACTATTACCACTACTTCTAGATAATAACTTCTGTTCGAAAGGACGAGGAGATGCTCCTGAAAATGTACCAGAAATGGACTGATACCCAACAAGAACAGATGGACCACCGTAGAAATAGGCTTCCGGAGATGACAGACTAGACATATATACAAGAGTAGTAAAACCTCTAGGGTGGAAAAGGAAAACGAGGTGGAGTAAAAATAACTGAGTTGTCCAAAAAATTGGTTAACGAAAGATGCCAAGTAGTGCTTCGAGGAGGACTGTAAAATATAGACTCACGCTCTCTCAGATCGAGAGAAGGTAGATCTTCTTCAGAATAAGAAGTGCCTAAATCTTCTTCTGGAGCAAGCTCTTCAATAGCAATCAAAACAGAAGGAAGATTTTCGGTGATGACTCTTTCTACCCTAGGTGAACCAGGAACACTAGAAGACGGAGTAACAAGTTCGGATATTTGAGGTTCTTCACCTATATCACTGGCAGATGCAACACTACCAGTAAGCTCGGAAACCCCAACAGCTTCAGGATCATAACCTGTTTCTAGATTTTGGTAATCTGGGTGGACTACCAATGAACTCCTTCTTCAGGTGGACTTACTCTACTACCGCCAGGAGTAGTTACAAGGATTTTCAATCCTTCGTAATGAGGTCGGACCTCTTCAGGAGGTGCACCCTGCGCTCTACGGGATCGCCTCAACAAATCTGCCAGACTAACAACTTCAGGAGACTCACCCCGAAGTCTACGGGAGCGTCTCGGTGATTCAGCCACAGCTAAAAACTTTTAACTACTACACACGAAAACAAAATAAATTCTCAAGAAAACCACCTAAAGTCGCTAAAGAACCAAGCAATTTTGAAACATATACCTAAAGAATCTAGGGCGTCAAACCAAACACAAACAGTAAGCTTCCGGACAAAAAACACTAGTTGGTGATGAAATCCAACCTCGTAGGATTCAGTACAGAAATAGCAGGTGGAACAGTTACCCTGACAACCTACTTAATGAATAGACTGGACCAGGTTCCTCCACTTTAACCGTCTCGAGTGAAGTGAACCCCCCAGAAAATCCAAGTGAGTCTAGCTCTGCTCCAGGTACAGTGGGATCTTCCCACCACCGTCACCTTGGGTAGAATCCTAAGATTATGGCCACTAAGTTTACCAACAACAACAAATACACCTGGGGGAACAGTCTACATCCGACAACACGCAAGGGCAGAGTAACAAGCTCAATCCCCTTACCGGCTCCTTGACAATGGTCAATCCAAGGTTTACCGATAAGTGATCTCCTCAACAATAATATGAGGTTTACCGTTTGTAATACGTGCGTGTCTGGCATCGTTCCCAACGAGGGAGGATTGATCCCCTCACTGGTTTGGACACGAGCTCGTGCTTCTCCTTTAAGATGAGCTTTCCTAGAGTATAAATGCGACAACTGGATTTATCCTATCACAAGATAAGGTACTTGTTTGGTTTTGTAGTCTTGGAGAGTTAATTACTCTCCTACTCCAAGACACTAGCCTGATCTATATTGGTGCTTTAGAGCCCTAGTAAAAGAAAAATTTCTAAGTTGATTTTACTTTAAGCGTTGATTTTATGGCTTTTCTTTAAGACAAAAGGGATTGGAGATGAAACTGATGGTGTGTAGACTCGACTCAAATCCACTAAAAAGATGCACCTAGGATGATTTACACTATTTTTCTTTTTCTATGAATTCCCTAGTTAAGAGAGTTGGAGAATGCAAACTTTTGATAAAAGAAACTTTCTTAATAGACAATCAAAGAAAAAATCTCTTTATCTTTTCCAAGCATACAACACATGACCACTCATTACTTGCACGAAAATTCCTTTCTCTTTCAAGAACTTCAAATGCTACTTAAAACAAACTTCGCAAAGGAGATCTTTTTGTATTTTTTCTATTTAACAAAGCATATAAAACTATTTTAACAAAAGCAATTTCAAAATTTATAAAAATCTATGAAAAAACTTCACTCAAAAGAAACCAAAAGGAAATTTACCTAAAAGAAAATCTAAAGAGGCAAAAGCCTACTAAGATGATTCCGGGATGTTTTACTCGGCAACAATCAAACCAAGGACCAGTTCATGCAGAATCATAAACCAATCAAAACAAAAGATCTAACTCTTTTTGTTCTTTTCTTAAGAATGAAATTCACAACTTCAATCAACAAGCTACTTTGAAATTCCGCAAAGAGACAACACAAAGGTAGGTTGCTCACATAGGTAGATTTTACGACAGGTCTGACTCCTAAGAAGACTGACAAAACTAGAGAGATCCAAGGTTTCACAACTTCTAAAGTCAAAGTGACTACAGGACCAATGCAAAAATCAAACCCTAAGTCTAAAAATTCAATGAATTTCACTAAAACTCTTGACGCTAACGAAACAAGTTCAGGTGAAGATCTCTGATAGATAACTAGTGGATTTGGGCAGTAAAGAATAATGAAAGACAAAATCTAAAGGAAAAAATGGAAAAAATGGAAATTTTCTCAATTTTGACAGGGCACACAGGCAGCCTGTTTGCACAGGTGCGTGCACGCTCTATGTACAAAGGTGTAGTGCGTACAGGTACGCACTGTGCCTAACTCAGAGGGTGCGTACTACTGAAAGATTAAGAAAAACTAAATTCTAACTTAACTCTAAGCTAGCCCACCCAAATACACAGTCAACCAATCAAAAACCAAAAAAGAAATGACTCTTTTCAGATCAAAGTGTCACTCAAAGGAAAAATCAATCACATCAATGGAATCCCCAGTGGAGTCGCCAATTTGTCATGTGGAAAGAGTTAATCTTTCGGACAAAACCAACCTCCCTAGAAGCCTAAGACTTTCTAGTGACAAACAAGACAATTAAGAGCAATCATTCTCTAAACATGCATTTATTATACGAGAAACCAAGTGTTTTAGATCGTACCTGTAGTCCAACGCTGTTGTAGTAGTCTAGCCTCGTCGATCCAGATGAGCTCCTCCTTCACTTCGAAACCTGCATTCACTAACAATCAAACGATTACATAGAACACCTGAATATCTCATAAAACAAAACATATTCAACATATAGACCAAGGAGTATGTGAAACAATTCATTAACAACAAATCATTGAGAAGAATGGACTTATTTGTATTAATAGGAAACAAAATAAACCATTACAACCTGAGCCTTGGTGTTGTGCAAGTTCCTCCTAGGGTCCAGCAAGAGTTTTCCTTTACTTTGATAAGCTCACCCACTTCCAAATGAAAAAGGAAAGGATGGTAATCTCTCCTCACAAGCTTCTACAAGGAAGTCCTAATTCCAGCAACATCTACCCTTTGGAATGTTCAGCTTTCAACCTCCCCTCCTCTGACCCAATGCCTGTATTTATAGTGTTCTAGAGGAAGTTAATCAGGTCCAACATCACTGGGATACTCCCTCTTTTGGATGGGGTAGCTCCTCTCTTGATGGGATAAGTTCCTCTTTCATAGGGATGCATGAACCATCTGGATGCGCTCAATACACATCAAACAATCCTCTAGAATTCTCTAGAAATGACCACAAGTAACTTTTTTAAGAAGAAACTCACGCCTTTTGACCTTTACAGGAGTATGCACCCATCCCTTGACTTACAGAGCGTACAAGTATGCAGGTGCAATGAGCTTGGGATGCGTACACGCAGGCAAGGTAGAGAGAACATGCGTACCTAGAGATAAACATGTTTTTTGATGACTTTCTCTCTTTCTTGAAGTTTGACATGGAGAGCAGAGGTATAAGGCTTGCCAAGGAGGATAATATGACTGTTGATGGAGCCATAGTAATTGCAGATAGTCATGGTGGCAAATTTGAGTGTAACAGGCATCCCAATTTTAATTTGGAAAATGAAGATTAAGTGACTCAAGTACTACATTAAACAATGGCTAAAGAAGGTGAAAATTGAACACCAATCCTCTATATTGGATTTAGAACAACGAATGGCCTCTATTCAAGAGGAGATGGAAATGGATATGTTTACAATAAGTCTAGTGTAGAATGGAACTGAAACCTTTAAAACTTATCAATCGCTTTTGAATAAAGAGGAGGAATATTGGTGCCTTAAATATTGTATTGTTTGGCTCTAGTTAGGGGACCAAAATACCAACATTTTTCATAAGTAGGAAAAAAAGAATGAAAGAAAAAAAAATCTCAGAAATTCAAATCCAAGGGTAGAGGATTATATACTTCTAAGCCGTCAAGGATGTTGCCACAAATCATTATAGTAATTTTTACGAAGGTAATGGTACTAGAGATCCTAACCGTGAAGACTACATGTTGGACCTTGTTCCTGAATTAGTCTCTGAAGATATGAATTACCAACTTACAACTTTGTCCTTGGTTGATGAAATTAAAAGTGGTGTTTTCTCTCCACCCTAATAAGGCCTTGGTTCCTAATGGATTTTCAGCCAATTTTGACTAAAACTTATGGGAGGTGATTAATGAAGACTTATACAAGATGATTGGATATTCACTAAAGTGACTTTGCATCGAAGGGGGTGTCAACTCGTCCTTCCAATACCTCATCCTCATGGAATCAAACCCTTCTTCCTTTTCATGATTCCATCCTATATATCTATGTAATGTATCCTACAAAATCATCTCAAATATTTTGGTAGCCTGCATAAAGAGAATCCTCCCCCAAATCATATTCTTGAATCAAGGGGTTTTGCTCGAGGCAAACATTTTTTTGACAATATAATTCTGATACAAGAATAATTAGACTCTATCTGGTGGAGAGGGGACCATGGTATGATCATGAAACTATATATGGCTAATGTATTTGACCACGTAAAACATATTTTTCTCTCTCAGGTAATGAAAACGATGGGTCATGATGCAATGTTCATTCAGTGGATTGCACTGTGTATCAACTCTCCTTGGATTTCTCTCGTAGTTAATGGGAAAGTGGCTGATTCATTCAAGGAATCTCGAGGGTTGAGGAAAGGTTTCCCACTCTCTCCATTGTTATACATTATTATGGCGGATACATTAAGTAGACACCTTGAATTTGAAATATCAAGAACCAAAACTTTTAGGAATTAGATTCACTATTAGAGCAAGGACTATCAACCATGGACAATTTGTGGATGATAATGTTCTACTTGAGGGAGCCTCTCTAATAATAGCAAAGAGAATCAAATAGTTATTTGAAAATTTCCTTTCTTCTTTAGGGGCCTAACGAATGATCCCAAAAATATTTTCTTCAATTGGAATGTATGTGCTAATAAGCAAAGGAAAAGAGGAGATGCTCTTAGATATAATGTTGTTAGAGATTGAGAGGAGTTCAAATATCTAGGAGTTCTAATACACCTCAGAGGAACATCCCCTAAATCTTAGCAATCTATTCTAGATAAATTTAAAAACAAACTGGTGGGATGGGGGGCTCATTAAATTAGTGATGTTAGGAGAAAGATTTTAATTAAATTGGTCATCTGAGCCATCCCCCATTATCAATGCTATGCCCTTCTAGCACCCAAGTATGTTATGCATCAAATAGGAGTCTATCATCCAAAATATTTGTGAGAGGGGAGAAAATCATTAACCAAAAAATTTCACTTAGTTAATTGGCTCACAATACGAGCACCGAAATTGGACGGTGGATTAGAAATATAAAACCCCTCTTTGGTTAATATTGAGATGAGGGAAAATCTCTAATGGAAACTGAAAACCTCACCTGACTTGTGGTGTGTGTAATTTATCCAAGAGAAGTCAATATAGGAAAATGAAAATCATGTTATGGATAGGGCAATGAGATAAGGATCTCATATCTTGAAACTTGTTGCATCGGCCTCCTCATTAATCAATGATTATCTATGTTGGATTATGGGCAGTGGAAAAAAGATTAAAATCTAGGAAGCCCCAATTTTAGGTCACATATCATCTACAAAGAAGAGAACCATCAACCTTTGATGGACAACCTGAGCTAGGCAGGTATAACAACACTTGATCATTTTTCAATATGGGATGTTGTGGGTTTTTGGAAAGGATGGAAACTAGATGATGTCTGTGACCTTCTAAAACTAACAGTACAAAGTCTGAAAAACATGCTAGTTGGATGTGCTTCGCTTAATCAAGATGCAATAGGAAAGATTCATTAGACATTTTCATCCTACTCTGTTAGAGAGAGCTATAAATCTCTCCTCTTTAATACTCATGTCCCTCTAAAATCCATAGTATGGAACAAGCTCAAGAATTATAATGCAATTCCAAAAGTAAACACCTTCTGCTAGTTTCTAATGCATAAAAAGATCTCAACTTCATAGAGTATCATAAAGCGTGGCATCCCTAGCCCTTCAAGATGTCCTCTTTGTGAGAACTGGTGGGAATCAATCCCACATGTTTCTCTCTCCCATCCATATACAATGGTGATTTTGGCCTCTATTGTTGGTCCTCCTCCTCAGAGCATGGTGACCATCAAATATCCAAAATTTCTCCTCATCCTAGAACAAATACTATATGGGCTCCCTTGAGAACAAATTCTCCTTTAAAGTCACGTGGAATGCAATCCAAAAATATCTTTGTTGGAAATTTTGCATTTTTATAAACAATGTCATCTTGAAAAACATCTTTGTTCCATCCATGGCCACGAGGCGAAAATATATCTCCTTCTGTCTTGAGTATAACCCCCCTATTCTAGATATAATTCTTGATCATTTGGAACAACAACGGTTTACTCCATGGACATCACATTCTCACACTCTCCAACCTATCCTCCTAGTAAATCAAAAGATCAATCTTAGTTGGAAGTTATCTTATTCCCTAGGAATTCAATGATTGGAAGCAACAAGAAAGGAAGTGGTTTCTACAATTTAACAAAGCATCTAAGCACAACCCATGGGTGATAGGAGTGGGAGGGATATTACTAAATCTGTAAGGAATCATTGTCGACAAATATTCATGGGGCCTTGGACAGAAATCTAAAAATCAACAAGACTTTTATGAAATTTTCCTAGGAGTAACCCTCGATCGTGACTGTGACATCAAATACATTGTCATCCTAGGTGACTCCTTCCTTGTAATTTGACATTTGAGAACTGGTATCCCCCAAAAAATATAATACGTGAAGTGTCTTATATCATCATATTAAAATCATACTGCTCTCCTTCTCTAATACTAACCTCTATCACATCCTTAGAAATATAAACTTTGAGGTGGATCAACAAGTTAATAAGGCTTACCTCTTGGAGGAAGGGAATTCAAATACGATAGAATTAGAAGATATGTGTCCAACCCCTAAACCATAATTCTTCCTTACTCTTTGATTCCCCCTCCTTTATTCTCCCTCCTTATGCCTTTGTACCCTCTCCCTAACTTGAATTCCCCCCTCCTTATAAATGACAACCTTATATACAAGGTTGATTAATTTTAACCCCTCACTATCCCCATCAGGATGTACGAGAGGGTCTCTTCATGTTATTTCAACATGGAATGGATCGACTATTGGCCTCATGCAAGCATGCCTAATTTAATTTCTCTTATGTGGAGAAGCCTTGATCCCATGACTATTTCTTGTTTCAACCCCCATGCTCGTTCCATGATAATTATCCTTCTCTGGGACATTGAAGAGGTTAATGCCAATATAGAAGCTCACATGTGGTTTACATGGCACGAAGATTATAAATTTGGTTCTGAACTCATTTCAACATCCATATCTTATGTGCATTGTAGGATTGGAAATCTGAATTTGTTGTTGATTTTGAAGCGATATTTATCTTTGTTAATTGTAGCATCTAGATGTTGGTATATATGAAAGCTCTACGATGAGGTTTGTGTATTTTTGTGGGCCTCTTTCTTTCAGTAGGAGCTCCCATGGGTGAAACACCATTAGATTTGGATTTTTTGGCATATTTCTCTCATAGTATCTGAGTCGTACCCTCTTTCAATTACCACTGGCCCCCTTTTACATACTTCTGTATTCCGTTCCTTCTCCTTTAGCACCTTCATATCTCCAAACTCCCTATGGACTCTAGCTCATTGACAATTGTCTCCTCGATCTCCATTGTGTGTGATAATTGTAGGAAAGTCCACGAAGTTATAAATTTTGAAATGTATAATTTGCAAGTTAAGATGTGTGAGCACTATGTCTCATCATGCAATTCTTTAGAGTTATTAGTGTTAATTCAACAAAGGATCGCCAGCTTGGAAGATGAAGTGTATATATTGTACAATTTATTTATAGATCTCAAGCTCTCGGGTGTACATTCTAACAGCCAACCCTCTGGACCCATCCATGATATCAAGCTCAACAGGCTGTCTAATTTTGCAAACTAATCAATGCTTTTATGCTTGGCTTTAAATGTATACAATTTTTGTTTCAATGTTTCTAACTTTACACCTCTCGACAAATAAGAGTAGTGTTTGGGTTTGGAATTTTTTTATGTAATATGGCTATGGGAAATTAGGCATAATCTTTTATACTAGATGGCACTATGTAAAAAAGTCACATAAATCTCTTGGGTACTTTCCGTGATCAGGTGTGGATTTAATACAAAAAGTCCTCAATTTTATTAAATAGAGCAAAGTTTAAAAAAATGTTATGATTTTTAGTTTATATGTTAGTTTATTTGACTAAAAAGATAACATATAAAAGGAATAAACATATCTTCTGAGTAGTTTATTTTGAAAATATGATTGCATTCTTTTCCCAAGTTAAGATAATACTTAATCCATTAATATTTGTTGTTACTATTATGAGTTTCACTTTTTCTTTTACGAGATTATTATTTACAATATTTTCATATTAGGAAGAAAAAAAATCTTTTAGAAGACTGTTATCTTAGTAATATAATAATATTTGAAAAAAACATTAAAAAACGAAAAGAAAATGAATCTTGTCCTTGTATAATTTAAGTTGTCTCCTATATTTCCATACACTCCCATATTTACTCTGAAACTGGGGTGGGGGAGGTGAAATATTATAGAAAACTTAAATTTAAATTTTCTCCAATATTGCTTCCCACCCCATTTAAATATTAGAGAAAAATTAAACTTAGGTTTTCTCCAGTATTTTCCTTCATCCCCACTCTCTCCTCGACCTCCACCCTCACATGGAGGTGTGAAGTGGAAAATATTAGAGAAATATTAAATCTAAGTTTACCCGTATATTTCCCTTATGAACTCTTAGCTAGTGGGCTATGAAAACTTCCCCATTCTTCCGGTGGTATATCTCATAGCATAGTTAGAGGAATCCATAATGGAGTTCCTTTTCAAATATCATATAAGGAAAAAATACCTCATACCATCTACGAATATTGTTCTATAACATTTCTTTAACATGATTCATTCTATTCTTATATTCTAGGTAAAATTTTAAGGATCGATATTTTCCATAAATTTGAAATAACTTGGAAAACCTTATTGATTCTTAAAATGTGAAACACACCATTTCTAGTGATATTTTTGTAAAATACTCAAATATTTAATGATCTCATATAGTTATTAAAGATATTGTGCAATTCCTAAAAGGGTTATGATTTTTTACTTATTTACCAAAGTACCGAATTAATGAAATTATTTTTTATATATTTTCTACTAACTTTATTTATTAATATATAAAATGGATAAGAATATCATGTAGATAGCGTATTTTGAAAATGATGCTTTCATTCTTATTCTAAGTTAAAAGAATCCATTAATAATTGTCATTATCATGAATTTCAATTTTTTTATTACGTACAATATTTGCATAAAACTTTAGCAGAAAAAAACATTTCCTTTAGAATCCCTCTTTGCTACGAAGAATGAGATTAGCAAAAATGTTCTTTCTTATTCACTATAGTTTCCCTTGAAACATTTAACAATATTAAATCTAAGAGACACAAGTGTATTATGGTATTTTCCTTTTATTCCAACTTTGTAAAATATTTTGTTGACATTTTTATTGGTGTAGTATTGGGATTGACAATCAGCCACTGATCCCTTTCCACCAATAAATCTTCCATTTTCACCTTCAATGGCTCGAAAATCTGCCCAATGTTTTTTTCCATCATTTTATTCGAACTACTTTTCATTTCCCTTTCACTAGAATAATCAATGTTGAAGATCCCCTACTTTAACAAGGCCTACCACAGGCCCGATCTAAACCCCTTACCCAGAGAGGCATCCCCTTGAAGCTAAATCTACTCTAATACCAAATGTAGGTCTTGACCCTATAAAATTAACTAATGCAAATAAATTTTTAATTAAAATAGAAAAGATGCAATCGAGAACACACACATTAACATAGATATTTTATCCTGAAAACCAAAAATGAGGAAAACCAACTAGATTTTTTAACATATATACTTTCTTCTGTATGGTATTACAATAAAATATATATACCATAGTAATCATGAACTTATAGTCCATTTACCCTAGATTATAATACAAACTTGTTCCCTTAACCATAAGTACAAAACATCGGAAAAACCACCATGCTCCAGAAAAATTATTTTAGCAAAAACTATATACCGAAAACCACCAAAAATGAATAAAAAAAATACACAAAATGTTTTTAGAGGGAACTTCCTTAAACCCCCTAAACGGGGTTTCCACCCTCAATGTCATGCCCCCGGCTATAGGACATGTGCAAATAGTTATACAAATAATATAAGACATACTCAAAAAATCTATGTACCTCAACGGATTAGTAAACTTTCTGAGAATTTTAGTAATTCAAAGTGAAGAATTCATAATTGATGTAGACTTGGATCAACTTCAATTTCTTCAAATTCCTTTGGTGAATGGTAACAATTATAATATTTTTTTATTGTCATTATTTTATCTATCAAATAAGTTAATTGAAATTACATTGACGTTAAGAAGATTTTTTTTTTTTTTTTTTTTTTTTTTTACGAAAGTGGAAAAGCCTATCAAACTCAGAAAGTCAAACCAACAGTGAGGACAACCATCTCTAGCTGCAATCCACAATTGTTGGTAGACACATCACTGTTATCAAGGAAAACCATGCCACCAGGAACAACTCCTCAAGTGGTCCCCAAGGGAGCAGGCTCTCACTCCTGCTAGATGCCTCTTGGTCTTGGGCCATTAACCTATTTCCTTACATCCTAGAAAGACGATAAAAAATTATATTTTATTTCAAGATATTTTCCTTATCCACCTTGATGAATTAAAGATTAGAATTATTCTCTTAATTTGTGTATCGTGTCCATCCATTGTTGGGAATTTTATATTTAATTTAATGTTTTTATTTAGATATTCCTAAGTAGGAATATATCACTTGTATTATTATAATATATATCTATTGGAATTTTTTTATACTTGCTAGATATTTAATATATTTGGAAGAAAATCATCTAGCTTTTCTTCGTGTTCCTTGTTTAATGGTTATCTATATTTCAAGTATCCAAATGTCTACATATTCAAGCATCAAACATTTCCAAAATTTTGAGAACTTTTTCTGCACTATATCCAAGGCATTCATGATTTTAAAAATTTGGGAATTCTATAGTGGCTACATCTAGATATGTAGAATTCAATTTTAATATCGATTCAACATCTAGATAAGTGAAACCTTGTAGTATGGAACCTTGTGTATAGTGTAAGCTTAATGGAGAAGTTCCTCGTCTCATATAAAATATGGAAAATCCATAAAACAAGGCTTAAGAAAAAGACACGAAATATTGATGTGGTAATATAGATATATTACATTGATATGCAACATAGTAACCAATTTGGAAATCGGTTTTGTGTATGGTTTGGAGAATATAACTCTAAAAAAATGGAATTTCAGAAAATTCAATATTTTATTCTTATCCAAATGGTGGTTGTTATATATATTCAAATAATTAACCCATTGATAAACATGTTCTTTTTCTGATCCAGATAATCTATAAAATCTGGAAGTCCAAAAATCCAAAAACACTTGAAACAATTGTGGGGCCATAAAGTAAAAATCTAGAGCTACATGTTGACTTGGAAAGCCAATGTGTCTCAACTAGGAGATCTAGTGCAAGGAGGGTAGTGAGACATGGATGCAACATTTCTATGTATTATCCAAGTGTCAATAGTACCGATACTGATGTGGTGTAATAAAAAATCTTCTAAGGGCTATAAATTTTCGTTTTGGACTCAGAATAAGATAAACTTTATATCATTGAAAATATATGAGAGAAATATGATAGTTTCCTAAAAAGAGGGGTTTAGATAAGCATTAGAAGTGTATGCTGAATATATTATTACTAACATTTAGTCCTAATCCTAAAAAAAAATTCCATTACTGCCTTAAATTTCAAAAAGGTAGATGTGACCAAATGTTGAAGGCGAAAATTCTATTAGGTAAGTCAACATAACATTTCATGTAATATCTTACCTAGTGTGGTATATAGGAGGAATTTGTGAGCATTACAGGTTTGTCCTTGATTATTTAGTAACTACTAATACATAATCATTTGCTATATTAATAATTGTGATGATCTTATATAAAATTAATTATTAAAAGATTGTGCACCTAATTCTAGTGAACTTACTTTAGGTAGATATATCTAATAATATATTAGCAACTAGTTTGTCTTTCTCACACACAATCATAGATATATATTCCATTAAGGGTTTATCATAGTTAAGTGGATGAGCATTATGTATGGTATCAAAACACACTTAACAAATTAGGATGATGGACACATTATGGTTACATCTTTTACATTTTGATCTTTGATGTTGACTAATTTGAATTTGAATTTTTCTCCTATTATAGTAATTGATGGGCTCCATTATTGCAGCAATAATGCTGAAACTCTTGGGACTCCCTTTTTTACTTTTATCAACCCAGTAGTTCGTAACAAAATTAGAAGCGACAGTGCTGTATGCACAAGTACAAGCTCTTGTCGCAGTTGTCACTTGGTCAGCTGGCACAAGTCCGCTAGGAGCTTAAGCCAACTTCTATGAGCTATTAGAAGAAGCTTTTTAATTGATGGATGAAAGCTAACTCAAAGAAAGCTAATCTATTTGCAAAAAAGAGATTGGAAAACTGAAGGAAAGCGCAAACCCTAGCAAACCCTAATTCTACCAGCTAGTCCTATGGTGAAAAGAAGATAATGAAAACTACTGAAAGAGATGCCATTACTTCTATGAAGGTAAAATACATGTGTCTAGACTACCTCTATCCTAAGAAAACATCTTTTTTTTATTTTTTATTACATTGTCAGTTTAATCATGCATATGCTTTCACTGTTCTTTACTGTGCAAGGGTGGATCAATGAGGAGAAATGCTTGGAAAAGGTTGGGGAGGTTCATAGAGGGTCTAAGGAGTCCCTAACACCCTTCCAGAGAGTTTGACCAAGTTTGGCTATCAAGAAACCTCATTTGTGAGCTTCTACAAGAAGTTTGTAGGGGTTCTACAAGATGTTCAGGAATTTCTACAGGATGTTCATAAATTTTTACAGGATATTTAAAAATTGGATTTTAAAGGATGGGTGAGTGAGGGAAGATGCATGAATGGATATGGAGGTAGGATAGGGGCCTGGAGTGACCTAGGGATTGGTGGATGGAGTGGTGAGAAGGTATAGAAGGCTGGCTTGGCTCAAAGAAGGCTGAACCAATGATTGCACAAAAAGGGATGGAACAGATGGCTCTGATGAAGCTTAGGTGGATGAAAGAGTGGTAGAGATGCCCTGCACGGTGTACATTCAACTGGATCCACAAAGTCTTGCAAATAATCAAAGTCCTAGCTAATCTAATCTAACTGACAATAAAATGAATGAACAACAGCTTTATTTGAAAGAGAACCATGTATATCAACTATGCAATGAAACATTTCAGAAATCTAAATGCATAACCAACTTCTGTAAATGGAAACAGTACACTAAGGATTGCATGGTAAAGCAAACTAGTGTTTTTGTTGGGACAGCACGGTTACTTCAAGTCGAGCCCCTGATCCAATAAGGATGAGGTGAAACTGAAAGTGTTGTTGACCATTTTCTGGAGTTGTTTCTTGTTATTATCCTACCAATCTATTCTAAACATCTGAAGCAATTCTATTCATAAACAGTGACCTAGTTAATGAACACAACTAAATCTGCTTAACAGAAATATGTTTGCAAATGTATAAAAGGAAAACAACGATGCATAAAGGAAGGATAACAGTACATAAAGGAGACCCTAGGCTCTCAGGTTGGGCCCAACCCTGAGAGCTATGACTCCTATAGAAAACTCAGAGTTGATATAAAATCAAACTGCTTCTCATTATCAAAAAATAGTCATAAGTTAAGAGTTATGCCAAAATGGCTACAAGAGAACAAGCTAAAGCTGACAGCACTATAGTGAAAAATATGCATTGGTTTAAAAAATTCCCTTACAAAGGCTAAGGCCTTATCATTTATACACCACGAGGGCCCTAGCTGGCCTCCTAAATCTATGGGACTTGGCTGCCCAAACTGTGAGTAGACAATCCCTTTTACAAAATCTGTTTGGCTGCCTTCAAGATCCGTTTTTGGTGGCCTTTGGAGCTCGGAGTTGGGGTGAAGATCCCAAGGAAGGGTTATTTAATGTCATAGACAACCCTCCCACGAATCCTCACCTCAAGCTTGGCTGTATTCTAGCCCATGATTGCTCGGTTTTGCTCCAACATGTGTCAAAAAAGCTTGAAATAAGCACGTGTTAGCCACCTAGGAAGAGTGACTAACCTTATTTGTATAAATGACATAAACATACTAGAAAATAATGCATAAGCTATGAAAAATGAAGGATCGAACAAGGATGATTAGGCCAAATGAGCCCAATAAGTTACCCAATTTGGGGCTCATCATCACCCTCCTACTAAAAGGGTTGCTCATCCTCTGAGCAATTAGTCCAGCTCCTCATCCTTAATTGCTTTGATCGCCTCCCTCACATCCCAGGCTTCTGAAGTAGTATCCTCTTCACTGTCACGGAATCCGGCCTTCCTTTCCACCTCTTCCCACTACTTATGCTCTTCTTCTTCTATGCCTCCTTCTAACAATCCTAAAAGCAAAGTTGGACTTAACTTGAGGCCTATCCAGCTGGCCTGGAGGTTCTGCATAAACTTTTTGTAGAGAGGCACTCGTGCTAGGGCCTCCCTCATCCTAGTTGGAGTGTGTTATTCCTTGATTTTGAGGTTGTGGGACAATTTGGTCCACCTACGTGTGCAAGCATGAACACAATTGTCCCCCAATAATCACTCGATATCCTCGAAGTGTGATATGGCCTGAGCCTGCTGATCCATGTACTCTAATAAAGCCTGAGAGTTGGTTGCTAGGTGCTGGTGGGTGGATATCAATGCTGTGGGGTCCCCTAGCTCTACTCTAATCAGCAGTGGTTCGTGTAGTTCTTGGTCCATGACATTTATGACCTCTGTCGCTCTCTTTTCTTCGTGGTTTAACCATGAGGTCATTGCCATCAGCTGCATGCCCCTACTGCTATGTTGGGGTCCCACGAGGTTATGTTTGGAAGGGCCAAATTATGAAGGTAAAACTCTGATAGCTTAGCCTTATCTTCCGATGAACTGCTATTACATAAATCCATGAAATGCTAGGGGTTTTGGATTTGGGAGATACCCCTATGTGCCAATGTGTTGATTTGGAATTGCAACCACTGATCCCTGAGGTATAGGCCATAGGATTTGGCTGGCTGCCTACATTGCAGAGCTTCCATTGCCCAACTAGCCATGCATGCCACTTGTGCCTCCTTTTCTTGCATCTGTTGTTTTAGAGATTGTATCTCTAAGCCTGCTTGCAATTCCCTTTCCTGCAATTGCCAGTTTAATTCCTTCATATTAGCTTGCATTCCTTCTTTTCCATGAGGTTCTGCTGTGGTGTCCTTGACTACTTTTTCCTCTTCTTTCCTCTGTCCCTGTAGCTGTAGCTGTTGTCTAAGCAACTCATTCTCTTCTCTTAACTTGGCCTATTGGGAGCTTTCCACATGCCGTACTCTTGCCAATTCTCTTTGGGTCTCCTTGAGCTTTTCCTCTAGAGACCCTATATCTGCTACCCCCTTGGATTTAGAGATCTTCATCCAAGTGTGGGTTCATACTCTTTCTTCCTCTAGTGCTAGAAAATGTGGCACTGTGAATTTTTGAGGAATGATTTTGCCAGCCTCTAAGAAGTTATAATAAGAGCCCAGGCTGGGCCGGGGGCTTGGTTCCATGATGGTATCGGCCTTCTCCTCCTCCTGTGATGACGTGGCTACTATTTCCTCCATCTGCTTAGTCTCTTTCAGCCTAGCCAAAGTTTCCTGTAGAGCAACCTCGGCATCCTGTAGAGAGGCCTCCGAGTTTAATTTCTCCATCCTTTCCTTCCATAAGGATGTCTTCGGGCTTCCCCGCTCATAAGTGATGGATGCCTTGGAGGGGGACTTCTCCTTTGGTGTGGTAGGGGTATCCACAATTGTGATTGGCTCTTCTGATGGAGGTTGGAGTCTGCTAGTCTTAATCCTCACACTCTTCCTTGCCTTAAAATACAGAGGAGTCTCCCTCTTTCGCTTTTCCTTCTGCTTGGGAGATGTGCTTAGGGTGGCCGGCACAGCTGCTACCTCCCTAGCTAAAATCTTGACTGATTTCTCCTTCTGCTGTCCTTTCTTTAGACTTCCTGTAGAAAGTCCTGTAGTGGCCGTTTTCTGGCTTCCTGTAGAAGCAGTTTTTAGACTTCCTCTAGAAGTGGCCTTTTAGCTTCCTATAGAACCAGTTAGCACTGTTTTAGCTTGCTTAGATGAGGGTGCTTCTTCTTTTTTCTTGGTTGAGGCTGCCTTAGGGGTGCCTTCACTGGCTTGGACTTTCTCAGTCCTTTCTGCCCTGCTCTGCAGCCTTTTCTCCCTGGGTGCTTGTGTTATTTTACCACCCACTATTTTGGCCTCAGTAGCTTGGCCATTTTCTTGTCTTTCTTTCTATTCTTTCTTTGGTGGTTTGCCCAAGGTTTCTTTTCCTTTAGCTTTCTTTTCTGCCTGAGTGTGCTCCTTCTCCTCACTACTGGAGGAAGTGAGCTCCTCGGCCAAAATTCAGATGTCATCATCCTTAGACATATTTCGAAAAAATTCCCAGGAGAGAGGGACAGTGTAAGTGTGGAGTGCATCTTCCACGAGGAGCTTGACAAGCCCATGATGGGCTAGCTGGTCTGGTGTCCCTTCCCTCAGCTTTGTGGCACACTCAATCATGGATTGTAGGAGGAAGTAGGGAATGCTCAAATTTTGTTCTGAGGGTAGGTCCATTTGGTGCCTGAGTTCTGTTAGCAGCCGGAAATGATAACCATATACGATGCTAAATCGCCCCTCACATGTAATATACTTCATAATTCGGAGGCTGACTTTGCTCCAGAACGGTTGTAGGCTGGTTCTTCGGACCCCATTCTTGTCCTCTGAAAATTTTTCCTCTCGTAAGAAGAACTCTTTTTTAGCTTTTTGACCCAATTTTCTCTCCTCCTTATCCCAGGGTACCCCCATCAATAGA
The DNA here is from genome assembly GCA_000404065.3 of Pinus taeda. Lineage (NCBI taxonomy): Eukaryota > Viridiplantae > Streptophyta > Pinopsida > Pinales > Pinaceae > Pinus > Pinus taeda. The sequence continues at coordinate 18,054 of APFE031383682.1, forward strand.
TCAGTGACTCTGCTAATGAGTTGTGGGGTGAGTCTGAGGGTCAATTCTCTGAAGTTGATAGTGGCTAGTGTCTTTGACTTCGGCTTTAGGGACCTTAGGAATTCTTCTGTAATTTCATCATTGTGACCTTGAATCTTGTCACAGAATGTCATCCAGTGTGCATGGGAAAATAAGTCCACCACCTTAGGGGTTTCCCGTAATTTCTTAGAGTCCGAGGGTTCTTTTCTGATAAACCGTCCCGGCATGGTGAAAATGACTCTGTTTTTGCGTGCGCTCTGAGCAGAAAGGGAAATCTAGTTGTGTTTCCTTCTCAGGCCGTTGAAAATGATATCTGCAGGCCTCTTCGTATCAATTCCCTTGTTTTGAAACTTGACTGCTTGTGTACAGAAGGAGGGCTCGGGATTTCTCTAAATAGCAGAGCTACGTCTCCAACATACACAAAATCATATAAAATTCATAGTTTTTCCACCGATTAGCCTTGACAGTGTCTCAATTTTTCTATAGGATGGATTTAACTCAAGACTCATGGAGAAAATCTTGCATGCAAACCACAAATACAATTTCATGCAATGATAAGGAAACGGCTTTTGGATTCACAGACAGACTTGCATTTACATTTTCTCTACCCCCTCAACATGTTGAATTCACCACCTTTTGAACTATTTTTCATGGGAAAGGTATGTTTGGGCCTACCTCACTGAGAATTTCCACCCTTGACGTGAATAGTCCAAGCTCCTTCATATGCTGGGTTCCTGTAGCTCAGCTTCCTGTAGGAATCGTTCCCAGCTTCTAAAGGATGTTACGGTGGTTCTGGATGAGTCTGAGTAGTAGAAGGACATTGGAACAGACCGAGAAGCTTGGTTTAACAACTTGCAGAGGAGGAGGGCGCGTACTCGGCTGCAAACGGTTACAAGTGCGAATGACAGCAGTTTACCATGAGTTATTCGACCGACCAATTTTGAATTGCTGAAGAATTCATTGTGTTGGGGTGAGCAATCCCAGCTGATCCGTTGGTCGACGTCACAGCCATCATTCCTCGGCATGTCCCTGACCACCGAATCCTTCCCTCTGCATTCACTGCCGCCATTTTTGTCATACTGCAGATTGTCCCCGACTGGACACTTCCCACGTGTCAACTGCCAGTCTTTTCGGCATAGCCAAGCCCATTCGGATCCTACGAGGCTGTCTGACTGGCTGTGGGTGGCTAGTTGAATGGCCACCAACTTGTTCAATCTGCCCATTCTCATAGTCATGCAATTTTAGGGTATAGTTCATTTAATTTGACGAAATAAGGTTAGGCACTTACCTGTGCGGCCGTGGACGTTGTTTTTTCAAGTTTCAGGATGAGGAATGTTGGATCTGCTTGCTGTTGCTTCGTGCACAGGTGCTAGAGCTCCTCTTCCATTGGTTGTTTCTGGCTAAGAGACCTCGAGACTTGACTTTCTGGTGGTGAGTGCTGCATGCACTGGCTTCGTTTGATGCGAGCTGCTGGTGTCTCCATGGTATGTTCTCCAACCGGATCAGCTGCTACAGGATTCCTGTAGGACATCCTGTCGCCGTATCTCCTCCTAGGGTGCATGCTGAAATGAACAAAGTTACGTTCATGGATGAAGGGTCCTGAGGTCGCCTTGACAGGTAAAGTGTGTGAGCCTCTGCATGATTTATTTTTCATTTGGAAAAAACAATTTTTTATCTCAGAAAATAGGGTTCTAGTATGACTGTGCAGGTATATTCGACCACATGGTGGCAATGGTGGTGGAAGGAGATGAAACAAGTGGAGGATGGAAGAAAAGAGCGGTTGCATGCCTCCTCAATAGCTTTCGAGCTTCAAATCCTTCTCCATAATCGATTCTAGCCCGCCCAAAGGCTCTATCGGATGTTTCCTGTAGAAAGTCCTGTAGCTTCCTGTAGAAGGTTGAACCATGACCAGATTGTGTCTGAACCCTGGAAAAATGAGTGCTCATGGAGGGAGTGTATGTGAGGATGTCTGGTAACTTGGTAGGGACCCCTATCCTTGTGTTGGGAGGCCTCTTTTTTGCATTGTGTTTCTGCAACCTGCAACAATTTCCAGGGATTTAAACTTGTTTTTTTTTTTGTTTCTCTTTTTTTTCTTCTTTTTCTCTCTCTCTCTGTCTTTTTTTGTTTATTTTTTTTTAAAGAGACAACAGGGGCGCCTCAATGAGGCTTTCATCCCTACTATCTGCCTTGGGCGCCTCAGGGAGGTTTTCACCCAAGGATCTTTTTATTCCAATTCTTTATTTTCAGAGAGACAGCAGGGACGCCTCAATGAGGTTTTCACCCCTGCCATCTGCCTTGGGTGCATCAAAGAGGTTTTCACCCAAGGATATTTTTTTTATTGCTTTTTTCATTTTTTCCTTTTTTTTTTCTTTTTTTCTTTTTTTTATGTAATGATGCTCAGGGTGTCGCCAAAACAGAGGCAGAACCCTTCTCTATTACCGACACTAATTTTTCCATAGTTTCGATGAACTCTTGCCTCGAAAGAGGTTTCCTGTAGATCTTTAGTCGATGCCCATTGACGAGCATGGGGATGGCTTCTTCATCAATGGTCTGGATAAGGATGGAACCATTGCCATTACACTTCTCCACTGCACATGGTCCTAGCCATCTTGTCCTCAGCTTCTCTTTGAAATCCTTATGTCTGGAATCATACAGCAACGCCCAATCTCCCAGATGGAATTGTTTGTCATTAAGCTGCCGGTCATGCCATATCTTCCTCTGAAGTTGAACCACTTTTGAGTGGAGGAGGGCCTACATTCGGTGTTCATCTAACCCATTCAGCTGCAATAACCTTTCTTGTTGAGCATGGCTGAGATCTAGGTCCAGCTGAGCTACCATCCTCAATGTGTTGTACTCAAACTCGATTGACAGCAAAGCTCTCTTCCCATAGACCAGCACATAAGGTGTGAAACTGGTTGTGGTCTTCCAAGTGGTGTTGTAGGCCCAAGTGGCCTCAACCAGGCGATCTGCCCAATTCTTTCTGCTTCTGCTCACCACCTCAGTCAAAATCCCTTCTAATGCTCTATTGGTGACTTCCACCTGCCCATTTGCTTGAGGATGATATGGGGTGGAAGTCCTATGCTTGATCTTGTGATGAGCGAGCAAGTCTTCAATTAAGTTGGAGGTGAACTGGCTTCCTTGATCGGTGACTAACTCTCTTGGGTAGCCAAATTTGTAGAAGATGTTTTCTCTTAAAAACTCAGCCACCTTTTCTTTTGTCGCTGCTTTGATTGGCTTGGTTTCTGCCCACTTTGTCAGATAGTCTATGCACACAATGATGTAAGACCTTTGCCTTGAAGGAGGGTTGATAGGACCCACAAAATTCATACCCCCTTCTCAAACAGCTCAAGAGTCACTTGAGGTTGGAGAGGCATTTCGTCCCTTGGAGTCAGTTTCCCCATCCTCTGGCATCGGTCACATTGGCTGATATATCTTCAGACATCTTGATGAAGAGTGGGGCAATAGTAGCCTACCTGTAGAATTTTGAAGGAAATCCTCTTGGCCGCAAAATGTCTTCCACAGGGCCCATCATGACAGGTTAGGAGGATGTCAAGGACTTCCTCCTCCCTAACACAATGTCTTAAGATCTAATCGGGGTCAAGTTTGAGCAGGTTTCCCCCGATCCAAGTGAATGAGGCACT